>CAJQZJ010033149.1:9671706-9701634 GCA_907164525.1 Lophiomys imhausi
TTTTTTTTTTTTTTTTTTGGTTTTTCGAGACAGGGTTTCTCTGTATAACAGCTCTGGCTGTCCTAGACTCACTTTGTAGACCAGGCTGGCCTCGAACTCACAGAGATCCACCTACCTCTGCCTCCCAAGTGCTGGGATTAAAGGCGTGCGCCACCAACGCCCGGCTAGAACAGGGTTTTAATGTGGTCTCCTAAGAGCAAGCCAGCCTGTCTAGAGTACACTGCAGAAGGAAGCCTGTCTGAAATTAGGGGGCCTCTATATTGAATCTCAAAACCAGTTTTAGGTACCTACCACTTAAATACCTAGCCTGTCTGCAGGGCCATTCCTCGACCTTAGAATAGGGAATTATGGGTTCCTTCTGGAAACATTCAGGCAAAAATTCTGTAATAAAAGAGCCAGCTCCTTATTCTAACTCACCTGACTTTCCACTCAAGAGTTCCAGAAACACCTTCCCTTCCCCAGAGACACCAGCTTAGTCTCTGGAGGTATTGACTAGTCCCCTTTTTCTTTTGGTTGTTTTTGTGAGACAGGGTTTCTCTGTGTAGTCCTGGCTGTCCTGGAACTAGCTCTGTAGACCAGGCTGCCCTCAAACTTGAGAGATTCCCGTCTCTGCTGGGGTTAAAGGAATGCACCATCACTGCCGGGCTCTTCCCCATCTCTTAAATTCCTAGCCCTGGTCCACACATGCCTTTAAGCACCCCCTAAAAACATTTTTTAAAGTCATCTACAGTTAACTTTCACAAATGTCAATCTTTCTTGTTGTCAAAGCCTGAGAAGCAACACCCAGGAATAAATTTCAGACTTTTTAAAGTCCTCTAAGAAGTCAAACTGGGCTGGAGAGATGGCTCAGCAGTTAGCACTGGCTGTTCTTCCAAGGGACCAGAGTTCAAATCCCAGCAACCACATGGCAGTTCACAGCTGTCTAATTGCAGGGTGTGGTGGCACACACGCCTTTAATCCCAGCAGTTGGCAGGCAGAGGCAGGTGGAGCTCTGTGAGTTCAAGGCCAGCCTGGTCTACAAAGTGAGTCCAGAACAGCCAAAGATATAGAGAAACCCTGTCTCAAAAAACCAAAAAAAAAAAAAGGTCAAACCAAGACCTTTGGCCTCACCTAATGGGATGAAATTCACAATAATTAGTACATTCTGGATATCTAAGTGACAAGCTTAACCTCCCCGGGGAGTTTGATAGGAACAATCTGGTCTCTTTGGGTCACCCAACCTCTAAAAGATCCTAGGATCACTGACTGTATTTAGTATTTAGGAGACGGAGTTAGCCCCAGAAGGGGTCTCTATGAGAATTCTTCCCTTAACCCAAATTCAGATATTTTCAATGACACTATTAAGCCACAGGAGTCATTTATAAATGTCATCATCATAGTCTTTTAATATTTTACATAAAAAACTGTATACACAGCTTATAGAACTTTTATGTAAACATCATAAGCTCACCACTTTGTCATTTGTCAGTTTATTTAAAAAAAAAAAAACCAAAACAAGACAATTTAGTAGAAGTACCACTGGGCTGGGAAGGGGGACGGAATAAGGAGGCTTTTCTCTACTCTGCACAGAATGTACAGAAAATTTCACATAGATGAAGACTGTCTTGTGGGAAGAAAAAGGTTTAAATAGACTCCAATGAGTTGCCTTCCTTTATCAAAACTGTGCATAAGCTACACAAATAAAAAAGAAAATCACAAAACAGTATTGACACTTTTTTTCAAGAAAACAAAGCAAGAATTAGTCTTTTTTTAATCTTATTTTAAAGTCATCATAGTTAAAAAAAACACATCAGAAGTAGATGAGGTTACAGCATACAAGTGTGGTCAGAATGCTGTCTTATGCAAGTGTGTCAGTCAATGAGACAATTGTGCAAAGAACTCTTTCATCAACAAGAACAAAAGAAAAAAGCTTCAGCCTTTAAATAAATTCAACAGTTTCTTGAACTGAACGATGTTCACTTGTAGGACAGGCACCAAGGTCACTTATGGTAAAAGTGACCCCGCAGCACACCGCGGACCCTCTGCCGGTGGCTGGAAAGGAGGTTCCCTGCGGGCCGGCCGGCCCAGGAGACTCTGTCTGGGAGCTGCTTCCGCTCAACCCCGAGTCAGTTGCAAATGTCTTCCCGAGGGTGTGGAAAGTTGGCCAAGTCCAGTTCATGCTCGGATGGGCGGGCGCCTGACCCAGCCTGGGAAAGGAGTTGCTTCTGGGCCCTGGTCACTCCACTCACCACTAAACAATACCATTCTGCCTCCGAAAATAAATTCTGTATTTATGTAACATCCCCATCCAGCCCTCCCTTCCCCGCGATTCCAGAGGTCTATGTTACACACATGGGGTGACAGTATGGCTCGCTGGTTACAAGCGAACATCTGTGTACCTCTGGGAAAACCAGAGGTGGGGGGCGGGGGGTGGTGAGGCAAGAGTGGGGGGATGTAGGGAGTCGAACATACACACACAACCACACTTTGAGACCTGGCTCTTTACAAAAGAATGCTCAGGAACCCCTTGGCACTCAGCAGGGCGCCCAGGCCTGTGCCACAGTTGGTCACACACAAGACCCTGGGAAGGAGGAGGAGGGCTCAGTGCCCACGCTAATTCTCAGCGTGACCAGCCAGGGCCACCAGCAGATGTCAGGCAGTCTGGTGGTGTCCTTGGGGACGTGGGTCTCCCTTTCTCCCGGCTCGTGGGCGACCGGGCCAAGGAGGGGGAGCCACGGCGGCAGGGGCGGGAGGCAGGGCGCGGCCCTCATAGCACCTTGCAGCAGTTGATGCATCCATTCTGGGAACCGTAGCGCTTCTGCAGCGCGGCGCGCGTGGCCGTCTCGAAGACCTCGCGCACGCCCTCCTTGGTCTTGGCCGAGCACTCGAGGTAGTCATAGGCTTGGATGCGCACCGCCATGGCGCGGCCGTCATCCGTACGCACTGGCTCCTGCTTCATGCGGGCCAGCTCCGTGCGGACATGCTCATCGCTGCGTAGGTCTTTTTTGTTGGCCACCAGGATGATGGGCACGTTGGGGCAGAAGTGCTTTACCTCGGGCACCCACTTCTCGGGGATGTTCTCCAGAGAGTCCGGGCTGTCCACCGAGAAACACATAAGGATGACGTCGGTGTCCGGGTAGGAGAGCGGCCGTAAACGATCGTAGTCCTCCTGGCCCGCCGTATCCCACAGCGCCAGCTCCACCTGCTTGCCGTCCACCTCGATGTCCGCCACATAGTTCTCGAACACGGTAGGCACGTACACCTCGGGGAACTCGTCCTTACTGAACACGATCAGCAGGCACGTCTTGCCGCACGCGCCGTCTCCCACCACCACCAGCTTCTTGCGGATGGCCGCCATGAGCTCGCCGGGCGCGGGCAGCAGGAGGGGCCCGCGAGCGCCTCGCCGCCGTCCCGCTCCCCGCTTGCCGCTCCCCGCTTGCCGGCGGCCGCGACCTGGAGGCTAGGCTCGCTAACTGCACCGGGACCCCGCGACGGCGCGTTCTCTCCGGGCGCTCCGGCTACCGCGGCAGGGGCGCCGGGGCATACGGTGCACGGAGCGTAGCCGCTCTGCTGCCGGGCGGTGCTGCGGTCCTCCGCTGTCCCGGAGTTGCGCGGCTTTGTGCGAGGCGATGGCTAGTGCTGCGGACTCGGCCTAGCTTCTTTGCCGGGGCGGGTTGTCTCCGGAAGACCTACGGTACTGAGGCGCGGACGACAACAGCGGGACTGCGGTGGCAGATGCGGGCTGCGGCCCTAGCGCCCGCTATTTAAAGAGTCCAGCCACTTTCTTAATATAGCCACCCAATGGGAAGCCATCGGGCTGAGCTCATCGCTGCGGAGCTTGGCTCCGATTGGCCGCCCGCTGCAGTCCGAAGGAGGGTCCGGGTGAGCTTGATTGACGGTCCTGTCCGCCGGGCTGGGAGAGGCGGTGACTGTGGAGTCTGCGCGGCGGCCCGCCCGGTTGGATTGTGTGGCCACCAGGTCCCCGCCTTCGTCGCAGCCTCTCGGAGCGCGATGCGATGGAGCAGGCAGCTTGGAGCCCTCCGGGTCTGGGCGGGCAGTTCCGAGAGGCACGGCACTTTTTTGGGGCGTTGGCTACTCCTACGGCTTCAGATTTACCCAGCTTCCGAGCTAACTCCGCGCGGGTGATTAAACCCTTGGGGGAGGGGCGGCGCCTTTAACGTGGTTTTGTTTTTACATAAACACATCCATGCACAGTTTTGTTTCCTAGCCCAGGATTTCTTTCTTTTCTATTTTCTTTAGGTGACGAACCCCTCTTCTGCTCTCTGGGCCGCACCCTGGCACTCGCCCAGAGGCAACCTTTTCACAGTAAGAGGCTAACACCGTAAAATAGGTGGGCCTGCATGAATCCCCTACAGGCTCTTCTCTTGAGGGCCTGCACTTAGGTCTCCGGGTGAAGAAGATAAAGGGAAGAATCTAGGAGAAGTACAGGCATAGGACAAAGGAAAGAGGTGCGGTGCAGGCCACTCCCCCTACCAAAAAAAAAAAAAAATCATCCAGTTTGGAAAGGCAGCCTCCACCCAGCTCTACATTACATCTGATTCTGGTCTTGAAGCCAGAGAACTGCCTGAAGTACACTGTGCTAGAAAACCCACCTGCCCCAGCAACTCTCATCGAGCAGACTGGGAAAAACTTGAAGCTGGGAAAGCGGGATGCAGCTTCACAGGTCCTTGCAGGTGGGCACACGGTTACTGTGCAGTGGACAGAACTTGATATACACCAGGCCTCAATTCGTGTATTACCCTATCCTGCAGGAGGTGGCACCTCCTCCTCACTGAAAGGATCTAAGTGAGTCCGTTGTAAAAAATAGAAGGGTCAGAAAGCAGCAAGGGGAGTCAAGGATGGCCTTCCCCCTAAAAGAGAAACTGTTTGAACAAAGCAAAAAGGAAAGGGAATGACAATGTAGCTTCATCTGAAAGATAGTTGAAGTTCAAATTGGGGTCCTTCATGGAGGGCTAGGCTAAGAGTACCAGCTAAGAAAGAGCTATGTCTAGGTTAGAGAAAATGACCCACCATGTCATGATGAGGTTACTGTCCATTTCTTTGTCTCCCTCCCTGGACTGTGAGTTGTCTGAGGACCGGGATTTCCTCTCATCTCACCATCTTGAAGACAGCACTATGCCTGGCCCTTTGCAAGAATCAATAAATGGTGGGGACCGTGGTAGGCCTGCCGACCTGTAGTCCCAGCCACACAGGAGGCTCAGGGGTTGATCTTCTGTATCTAGGGGTTGGAGGTCAATCTGGACAACGAAGTGAGACAGAGAGAGAAAGGGGGAGGGGTACATGACTTTAGAGAGCTAACCCAGTTTCTCAAAGTGGAACTTTTTAGTTCTTACCTCAATACCAGATCCTGCTATAATCTGACCAACCCATGTAGTTAGCCAATGTTTTCACATATAATTCCAGTGTTACCGTTTCTATCTAGCTGTACAGATAGTCCAAAGGTTCCATTCCAAAGTGCCCCTAACCCCTTGGAGCACATCTCAGAGGGAACAACTTATTCAAAGACCAGAACAGCTAGATTTCCTTTACCTTGATTACCTCCACTACAGGGCCAGCCTTTTGTTTTGTTTTTTTTTTTTCTGCTTTAGTTTCCTAGACTTAAGGAACTGCCAAATGACTCGGTTTGTCATTGGTTTAAGAAGTCAGTTTGCACACACACACAAACACACGTACATACACATACACTACACACATATACCACACATATACACATGCATACATATAAACACATACACACATATATACTACACACATACACATTCACACACATATATACACACATACATACACACATGTATACCTGCTAGGGGAAAAATCCATCTACACATATTTTTCTCTTTTTAGTCAAAACTTTTTATGGCTGTATTGTTAGCCTTGCTTTCCTTGGTCTTAATATAGCTTGTGAATTTTGGCTTATGTCCTTAAACTTCAAATATTAAGAAAGAAAATATAAACAGCTTTGTACCATGTGGTTCTTAAAAAGACTTAATACAAAGAATCAGGAAGTAGGGCTAAGTCCACTTGTTTTCTGATTTCCAGACATATTATATGGGTGTTCCAAGCTCAAATCACTACATGGAAATAATTTCTAAAAATACAAAGTGGGCAAATCATGCCAAAGTAAAGAAGGAGAAAAATCTCATTCTGCAGTGACTTCTTCATGGAATTCAATTTCTCACCCACAACACTTTGCCCCCAGCAAGGACTGGCTGGTCCAAGACATTCCTGCTTACAGGACCGACTTTTCCAAACTAGGTGATGGGTTTTATAATCTCCCCCTGTCCCACCTCCACCCTTCACATGCACTTTCATTACAAGGTAATGGCTAGGTTTAGTTCTTCTACAAGAGAGATCACTTTGAAAATGTTAGCAATATATAGATAGATTCACTGTATGACGGATACCAGTGTGAGAGCAGAAATTATCTTTCAAACAGGAGGGGACTAATCCATGTCTAGTCTGCAACCCATTTTATTTGCCCTTTGTTTTGTAGGTTTTGTTGTTGTTACTGTTGCCCCCCCCCTCACCCCAGGGGCTTCTGTAAATAACACCCCACTAGACCAGACCAGAGACTGGAATTTTCACTAGATTTTAGTGCCACCTTGTGGCACTTTCCATAACTTTTTTCTTTTAAAAAAATTATGAAAAAACTCTTAAAAACTGGCATTTTGTGAATAGTTTTATTTATAATTTTTTTACAAGATATAAAACCCTAAAAAACGGGCGGTGGTGGCGCACGCCTTTAATTCCAGCACTTGGGAGGCAGAGGCAGGCGGATCACTGTGAGTTCGAGGGCAGCCTGGTCTACAAAAGTGAGACCAGGACAGCCAGAGCTGTTACACAGAGAAACCCGGTCTCGAAAAACCAAAAAAAAAAAAAAAAAACCCTAAAGAAATCTCACTCGAAGGTCCTTTGGGAATTTTTTTTCAAAATTTTTTTTTTACATTGTGTGTGTGTGTGTCTGTATTTGATGCTCTCCAGCTAGGAGGAATAGCAGCTACAATATACTTCTCTGTCTCTTAACTTGAGACTTAGTTTGATTCGGCTTTTCAAAACAGAATACAGAACTCCTCAAAGAACCAACATAGTTTGACAGTTAAACCTGGGAACTTGGACAATGGTCTTTGGTCTGACCTCTCTCCCTGTCTAACCCAGAATCAGGAAAATAGATAAACGGCCCTGGGAGAGGGGTGCTGCTCCAAACCTGTGCGCTTCAACCACCATGCGGCTAAAGTACTTGAAATGTCCCTTATGCCATGGAGGAACTAAGTTTCTAGTATTTAATTTTAACTAAGTAATTTAAGACTGATGTTTGAGGATCTGAGCTGTACAGTTGGTAGAGTGCTTCCCTAGCCTGCCAGGAGCCCTGAGGCGAAGCCTCAGAACCAAATAAACTGGGCATGGTGGTGCGTGCCTGTAATTCCAGCACTGGTGAGGGGAGCGGAAGCTGGAGAATCAGGATTTCCAAGGTCATCCTTGGCTGCAGAGCAACTTCATGACCGGTCTGGGACACGTGACCCAGTAAAGGATTCAGAGAGGGCAATGAGAAGGCTCAGCCTCCAGGACTGAGAACTGGAGTTGAATTCCTAGGACCCACATGGTGCGAAGAGGGGAGCCAAGGCCCTGAAGTTGTCTCCTGACTTCCACCGGTGCTCATGCCCGCACACACAAATGTGTAAATAAGTGTTTCTTTAGGGCTGGAGAGATGTCTTTGTGGTTAAGAGCACTGGCTACTCTCCCACAAGACCAGGGCTCAATTCGCAGCACCCACAGGCCAGTTTATAACTGTTGGTAATTCCAGTTTCAGCAGAATCCAACATTTTCACACAGACATACATGCAGGCAAAACTCACAAAAAACAAAAAACAAACAAACAAACAAAAACCTGTTTTTAAAAGTGGTTTTGTTTTGTTTTTTAAAGAAAGTCAATGTTAGTTGAAAAAAAGAAAATGAAAAAAATCCTGATAGTTGGCTTAAGTGTGTTTGTAAAACACTGAGGAGGTGAACCTATTTTTTAACTGGAAATTTTGTGAAATCTAAAACCAGATTACTTTCAACAAGAATTTAGTAACCAAATAGAGATGTGTTGTGACTATAAAATAAACAGCGGCATCTGAAGACTTGGGAGGAAGAACACGTAAGACAGTTCATTAACAGTTATTACATGGATTACATGTCAAAGTGCCAACGCTTTGGACAGAGTGAAGATAGTCTTAAATACTTGAGATTTAATGTTAAATATATCTGATCACATTATATAAATTATCTCTACCTTTTTGTATTTGTTGTTTTTCTTTTCTTTCTTCTTTTTTTTTTTTTTGGTTTTTCAAGACAGGGTTTTTTCTGTGTAGCCATGATTGTCCTGGACTCACTCTGTAGACCAGACTGGCCTCGAATTTACAGAGATCCACCTGCCTCCACCTACAAAGTGCTAAGATTAAACACATGTGCCACCATCACGCAGCCCTTTTTACATTTGTCTATTTGTTGTTCAAGACAAGGTTTCTCTGGGTAATAATTCTGGCTGTCCTGGACTCAATTTGTAGACCAGGCTTTCCTCGAACTCACAGACAGCTGTCTGCCTCTGCCTCCCTAGTGCTGGGATCAAAGGCTTGTGCCACTATGCCCAGCTTCCTTTTTACATTTTTAATGTGACAGTTTGAAGTGTAAAAGTCGGCATGTGGTTTGGTGTACTGTATTCCTGATGGACAGCATTGCTCAAAAATGTCTGATAGTTCAGTGGTGTCCTGGCTTCTACGGACACCAATTCAAACAGTCACAGCTTGTCTAGAATATTCCTTCTTCTACCTGTAGGATTGTCTTTATATTGTCCCAAACTCATTGTTGAATTCAGACACCTAAAGGGACTCTGCAGTTTAGGAGACTGGAACTCCCTTCTCACATTCACTTACTGCTTACATGGTGGGGTATGTGTGTACGTGTATCTAAATAAATAAATATATATATATATATATATATAGTGCTTTAAATTTTTTTTAAATTTTATTTTAAGTATATGAGTATTTTGCCTACATCTATGTCTATACATCATGTGGCCATGGAGGTCAGAAGAGGGGGTTGAATCACCTGGGACTGGAGTTATGGAGGGTTGTGAATAACCATGTTGGTTCTGGAAATTGAACCCAGATCCTCTGAACAAGTTCTCTTAACTGCCGAGCCATCTCTCAAGCCCCCAAGTGTGTGTGTGTGTGTGTGTGTGTATATAGATAGATATAGATATAGTTTGGTTGGTCGGTTTTGGTTTTTTGAGACAGGGTTTCTCTGTGTAGCCCTGGCTGTCCTGGACTTGCTTTGTAGACCAGGCTTGACTAGAACTCACAGACATCTGCTTGCCTCTGCTTCCTGAGTGCTTCCATTAAAGGTGTGTACCAGCACACCAAATGTATATTTTTAAAAGTGAAACAAGATCTGTTTTCTTTTTTCGTTTTGGTGGGGTGGGGGAATCGAGGCAGGGTTTCTCTGTGTTAACAGCTCTGGCTGTCCTGCACTGTCTTTGTAAACCAGGCTGGCCCCGAACTCACAGAGATCCACCTGCCTCTGCCTCCCAAGTGCTGGGATTAAAGGCATGCAGCACCATGCTCTGCTACCAAGATCGTTTTCTTTTTGTTCAGATAGGGTCCCATGTGGCCTAGGCTGGCCCTGAACTTGCCACACCTAGTTTTATGCAGTGCTGGAGATCAACCCCAGGGTGTGTTCCACCAACTGGGATCTATCCCCAACCTGAGACAGGCTCTTGTTAGGTTACCCAGGCTGACCTCAAACTCAAAAGCTTCTTCTCTCAGCATTCCAAGAAGCTGGGATTAAAAGAATGTCCCACCCCTAACCCCGTCCCTTTCATTTCTTTCCTCCCCCCTAATCTGAACTATTGAGGCAGTTTGGCTATTTTGCATTATGACCTATTTTCCTTTGCAAAGTCAGCAGATCAGACTTTGTTGTCCTTCCCATCTTCCCCAAACTGTTGTTAGAAGCTAATCTCAGGGAGACCTCCAAATATTATAGCCCAAGAATAGTCCCACAAACCACTCAGTCACCGAAGTCTGTCAGATATTGACGGTCTATTGAACCCACACCCCAAAACTGGTCATAGCCACCATGACCAGGGTCACAGAGGTTTCAGAGTCTAACTGTGACACTGGTCTGCTTCCAAGGCTGGCAAAATATATATAAAACATATCTAGGTAACCAGGTAGAGGAAACAAATCTCATTCAGGTAGCAACCAGATCATGTATGAAACAAACTGCATTCAGGTATCAACCAGGTAACCAGGTATAGGAAGCAAGGGGATGGTAGTAAGTAGCATTACATCATTTTGACTAGCTAGACAAAGCATTTCTTTCTTTCTTTCTTTTAATTTCAAGACAGGGTTTCTCTCTATAACAGAGCCCTGGCTGTCCTGGACTCACTTTGTAGACCAGGCTGGCCTTGAACTCATAGAGATCCACCTGCCTCTGCCTCCCAAGTGCTGGGATTAAAGGCGTGTGCCACCAAGCCCATGGACAAAGCATTTCTAACTGACCTTTAATTTGATTGGTCCCAAGTGGAGCTGTAGTTGAGGACTCTTTAGAATCTCAAGGTAACAAAGTAACAAAGTATGAGTAATTTCATTTCATAATTAAAATGGAGACTGAAGACAAAAATGGCTACAGTTATACTATGAGCTAAAGCAGGTCTCAACACTATCTACATCCTTCCCTGCTTGTAAAGGTCTATAGACTTCTAAACCCTTGCTGGGGTCCTGGATGGTCACACTCCGGTGCACCCCACGCATGGGAAATAAATCTATCTGCTTATTTCTTCCACTGAGCTGTTTGCGCTGTGTATTTCAGCAAACCTAAGAGGATACAGGGAAATTTTCCCTTTGCCTTTATTTTTTTTTTTTTGGTTTTTCGAGACAGGGTCTCTCTGTGTATCCTTGGCTGTCCTGGACTCACTTTGAAGACCAGGCTGGCCTCGAACTCACAGTGATCCGCCTGCCTCTGCCTCCCAAGTGCTGGGATTAAAGGCGTGCGCCACCACCGCCCGGCTTCCCTTTGCCTTTAAACACAATGGCATATTGTCTTTCAGTGTGTGTGTTGGGGGGAGAATATCAAAGTCTAATCCTTGTCCAAATTCAATTTTAGGAAAAACAAACAAATAAAACCCAAACTTTGGCTGTACATTGTTCCCAGGAAGTCCTCTGTGAACCTCTGTTTTACCCATTTGATTCAATAAACATAGGTTGACAGGGTGGGATTGGGAGATGAAGAGGAGATAAAGAGGGGATGAAGGCAAACCAATCAACTGAAGCATTAGAAAATGTAAACACACACAATGTCAATGGGTGATATTACAGATACATAAATAAAAAACAGACAGTAAATAAAACATTTGAACCAGACCTTGAACAGCAGGAGACTGTTTTTCCTAGAGGGTGCGGTGGCAAATGGAACCTCTGAAACTTTTGTTATGTAGATTTTGTATAGAGAAAGTTTCCAAAGCTTTTTGATAAGGAGGAAGAAACAGCCATGGGCAGCTGAAGAGAGCTGTTCCTCTTTCCAGGGCTAGGTTTGCCCGATGAGAACAGTGTGAGCCCTGCCTCTCAGGGCTGCCTGAGAAGGCAGAAAGGAAAGAAGGTCATGGGACTTGCCATTACGCAAATACCGTTATGAAATCCACCAGGCAGATGCTCGTCGATTCAGTGGTGCTGGCTACAATTGTGCACACATTTGGTAATTCAGCCAAAGCTACAGGAACGTGATTAGTCAACATGCAGCATAAAAGAAGGAGCCTCGTGCCAAAGGCCAAGAGCCACTTTCTAGGCCTTCCACTTCCTAGGTCTGTAGCTTGAACAAGTCATTCTTTGTAGGTCTTTGTAGGTTTCACCACTTATTAAAAACAAACAAAAACAAGCCATGAGAATTAAGATACAGGACCAGGTGTGGTGGGGCACACCTTTAGTCCCAGCACTGGAGAGGCAGAGGCAGGCAGGCCTCTGTGAGTTCAAGGACAGCCTGGTCTACAAAGTAAGTCCAGAACAGCCAGGGATACAATCCTGTCTTGAAAAACCAAAGGGGTAACCAAAAAAAAAAAAAAAAAAAAAAAAAAACCAGAAAAAACAAAGGGGGAAAAAAGGAATTAAGATACAGGAATCTTATAATCTCCACAGGAGCCTGTCAGAGCATAGCCGTGGATGATGTAGGTAGAATAATGATTACGGGGGACTAGACGGTGTGATACAACTAGGCTATAGAAACCCAGATGTTTTATTTATTTATTGTTTGTTTGTTATTTGTTTATGAGAGTCAGGGCTTCTCTGTGTAGCCCTGGCTGTCCTGCAACTCACTCTGTAGACCAGGTTGGCCTTGAACTCACAGAGATCCGCCTGCCTCTGCCTCCCTAGTGCTGGGATTAAAGGCGTGTGCTACCACAGCCCAGCTAGAAATCCAGAATTTAAAAATAAACCAGGTGTTATAGGGTATAACATAACATAAAAAAATAAAAAAAATAAAAAAAAAAAAAAAAAAACCAGGTGTGCCGAGAGTGGTGGCGCACGCCTTTAATCCCAGCACTAGGGAGGCAGAGGCAGGAGGATCTCTGTGAGTTCAAGGCTAGCCTGGTCTACAAAATGAGTCCAGGACAGCCAGGGCTACACAGAGAAACCCTGTCTCGAAAAACCAAAAAAAAAAAAAAAAATAGAAAATTTAAAAATAATAAAAATAAATAAATAAACCAGGTGCTATTGAATAAAAGCACAGATAGACCAGGCTAATTTGAACAGAGCTAGTTTGGATTCTGAGCTGGATGAAATGCATTTACAAAGACCAAGGTGGAGCTGGCCTGCTGAAAATAGTCCTTCTATCAAAACAAAAACAAGGGCTGGTGAGATGGTTGAGCAGGTAAAGGTGCTGAACAGGGACCTGGAAGCCTGAGTTTAACCAATCATTGAAACCCAGGAAGGCAAAAGGAGAAAAGTGACTCCACAGAATTGTGTGCTCAGTGATTGTGCAACAATGTGTCCCACTGCCATAATAATTGAAGGGACTCTAGCCAGGGTGAGCATGGCTTTGGCAGGCCTTGCCCATCTCCTCCATTCCTTCTTCCTTACTAAAAACCATTAGGTTACATTCCTAAAGCTAGCCAAGGTCTGTTCTATTATTTGGCTCTTTCTCTTCCTAATGCTGACTGTCAAGGTCCAGCTATTAAAGTATCGAAGCCACCAATCAAAAGCCCCCTTTGAGCCAGATGTGGTGGCTCATGCCTTTAATCCCAGCACTTGGGAGGCAGAGGCAGGCGGATCTTTGTGAGTTCGAGGCCAGTCTGGTCTACAAAGTGAGTCCAGGACAGCCAGGGCTACACAGAGAAACCTTGTCTTGAAACAAAGTCCCCTTTGGCTCACCTAAGTAATATGTCCAATTAAAATTAAACACCTCATCCTAACACAGGGTTTCCCCTTTTACCTTTATAAACCACCATTTTCCTACAGGCCATATCTGTTTCCTCTCTACCCAGAGACAGTCCTTTGTTCTCCTCTGGGGCAAATATCCCTGCCACCTCTCCCTTGTTCCCTTCCCTTCCCCCTTCATCCTCTATTTCCTGTCTTTTGTCTCTTATCCCCTGCCCTTTGTCCCTCTGAGGAAAATAAATCTCCTTTGTGCTGAGAACTTGGTCTTGGGGTGTCCTGAGATGATACCAGTTCTTTCAACAATAATAATTAGAAGGTTAAAAATAACAACAAAGAATCTTTTATAAAACAAAAAAGTATTTTTTTACTTAGTTTTGTTATCTCAGACCTTTTTTCTTCCTTCCTTCCTTCTTTTATTTGGTTTTTCTTTTTTTAAATTTATTTGGTTTTTCAAGACAAGGTTTCTCTGTGTACCCTGGCTGCCCTGAAAGTCACACTGTAGACCAGGCTGGCCTCAAACTCACTGAGATCAACCTGCCTCTTTCCACCAAGTGCTGGGATTAAAGGCACTCACCACTACAACCCAGCTTTTATTATATATTTTTGATATTATAATATAATTACATAATTTCTCCCTTCCCTTTCCTCTTGTCAAATCCTCCTATATGCTCCTCCTTGCTGTCTTTAAAACTCATGGCCTCACCGGGTATGGTGGCACACGCCTTTAATGCCAGCACTTGGGAGACAGAGGCAGGTGGATCTCTGTGAGTTCAAGGCTAGCCTGGTCTACAAAGTGAGTCCAGGACAGCCAGGGTTAGAGAAACCCTGTCTAGGAAAAAAAAATTCACAGCCTCTTTTTTACATTAGCTGTTATTACATGTATGTATACATACATATATATTCCTAAATATAACCTGCTCAGGTTACCTGTTACTTGTATTTATGTTTTCAGGGTTGACCATTTGGTACTGGATAACAAGATCAGACCTTCTTTTAATCCAGTTTTTTAACTCTGCAGTCAAAGGACAGAAGCTGGAAGATGCCTTAGGTAAGGAGAAGTTGTTCCCGTAGCTGACTGGGTGCCCACAGCAGGGTGGAGAACTTGCCCCCAACGAGGAACACTGAACAGAACACCAAGTTTCTCTCTCTCTCTCTCTCTTTAGTTCTTAAAAAGTAAATGATGTAACTGGAGCCTCTCCACAGGAATGATTCACTTCTGTTGTTCTCTGATGAAGTCAGAATTTTGCAATAGGGAGGAGCTGAGTTCACAATGGATTGCCACACTCCAGTGTGTTACCACTGAAGATGCGTCTGTGCCTATTTATAGAGCCCGATGGAGCCTATATTAGGAGCCACTGCTGAGAACCCCGGGATCTGGGAAGCAGAGAACACATTCATGGGGTGTGCCTTGTCCTTTTCTGCCCCAGACACACAAAGCTTTGTAATATGGTTTATCAAGGAAACTGTGTTCGATCACAGTTTGTGTCTAAAACAGAAACTAAAAAACAGGATATAATGGAACACATCTATAACTCTAGCACCCCAGGGGGCAGAGGCAGTTGGATCATTGTGAGTTTTAGGACAGCTTGACCTGCATAGTGCCTTCCAAGCCAACCAAAGCTACAGAATGAGACCCAGTCACAAAGAGAGAAAGAATATAATGCATTTATGGCTTGAAGATCTCAATGATTGCCTAGGAAGTTCACTCAATCATATGTGTATGCATTCCACCATTGATCATTAGATGCTTCTTATCTGCCAGGTGTCTACTTACAGGACCCGGCTGCCAGGCTCTAAGGTGTGTGCTGAGCAGTGTAGGTGGCTCTTTGATTTCCAAAGTCTAACTGAGCTAGGGATAGGGCTTGAGTCAGGCAAATGGGGAAACCCAGGTGGTGGGTGGTGTCCATGGTTCCCCCAATTCCATCGTGGATCCTTCTAGCACAGTGTGGTTAGGACTGGGATAGAGGGAGGATGGAAAGATGGTGCTTGCTCTCAAAGGAGCTCCAACCAGTCCAGGACAATCCTTGCAAGCAAACTTTCAACTTCAAGCTGATGGGGTAAGTGCTATATAATGGGGAAGTACAAGGGAGGGCCATGAAAAGGTCCAAGAAGTCTCAAACACATGACATCTTGCATGTTGGTGACCTCCGGTGAACTAGTCTCTTTGTGTGGTCCCTTCCCATGATTCTGACCTTGGTCATGGCACTAGCTTTCCTCAACGAGTATCAGCATGATTGCCAACTGCAGCTTGGAATGTTCTTGTTCTTTAGGAATATCCCACCCCCCCCCCGAACCCACCCATCACGCTCTGAAGAAAACCAACCAGTCTCACATAGAAGCCACATACGGAAGAGAACTGTGATCTTGGCCACTGGCCTCGGCTGAACTCACAGCTGGTACTGGCTCCTGTGTGGGTGGAGCCACTACAAATTTCCACCCTATACCCCTGGCCAACCCCTGGGAAGCAGAAGAACTGCCTGACTCAACAACCCACAGAGATATGAGAAGTGGTGAGCTGTTGTCTTAAGCCACAGGGTTTTGTGGTGGGTTGTCCCACAACACTGGATAACAAAACGTTCTGAGACCTTGTACCATGGAAGTTAGCCTGGCCAAGTAAAAAGGAGTACACGAGAGACATGAGATGGCGCAGCAGATTTGGACGCTGTAGAGGTGGCTGAATAGGAGGTGGGTAGCTGTGGCGTCAGGGAGAGGCCGTTACTGGAAATGAAGGTTGGCCAAATCCAGATCAGGGCCGCTGAAGATAAGTAGACACCTCCAAGATTGCCCAGATCAATAATCCAGTGACAAGATTGATAAGACTCTGTAGGTGTGATTTACAGCAGGGCACAGAATCAGCAGCTGGGAAAGGCCTATGAAGCAAAGTCTGGGATGATCATCAGGGACAAGGAGAGCGTTCTCCTTGAGACAATTCATGCATGAGAATCCTCTCCTAGTGGCTCAGAGATGCAGCTCCACTGCATCGGGTTGCAGCGACGCCTGTGAGCCCTGCCAATCAAGGCTCATTGCACTCGGCATCCCAGGGGTTCCACTAGGGACTGTGATGGATATTTTTATATGTTCACTTGGCTAGACTGCAATGCTCAGATGTTCCATCAAACACTCACCTAAATGTGAGAGCATTTTCTTAAAAGACTGGATTAGTTGTAGTCTTGGAGTAAAGTAGATTTACATTCAATGTTGTAGGTGGGCCTCATCCAGCTAGTTGAAGACCTTCCTCGGAACCACTGGGTTCCCTTAAAAAGAAGAGGAGACTAACCCATGGCTGTAACATAGAATGCCTGCTTCAGTGTTCAGCCTGTTGCTTTACAGAGTTGGAGTCAAAAGTGCAAAATACACGGAATTGCCAGCCTTCTAACCTGCAGGTTTTGATCTTGCTTGCCACTTAAATATTCCCAATAATCCTCCCTCCCTCCCTCCCTTCCTCCCTCCCCCCCACCGTGTGTGTGTGTGTGTGTGTGTGTGTGTGTGTGTGTGTGTGTGTGTTCAGGGCCCTCTTCCTGGGTTCCCTGTGAGGGGGCCAGAAGCAGTGGATGGCTAGATCTGTATCTGTCTACGTAGGAGCAGACCCACTGTCTGCAGTCCTGATGTTCTCACAGATGAAGCCCAGGCCCTTCTGCTTCCTTCCTGCCCAACACAATCCATACAAGGCTTGAACACTTCGGGATGTCACTGGGACTCAAAGACATACCTAGAGCCATTTAGCTGGAAGAGACTCAGTGGGTCCTTAGGGCAAACTACTTTTGCATGTCCTAGAAGCTTCAGGAATACAGAATCTCAGGCCCCAACCTATCCCTGGATCTACAAACTTGGAATACAGATTTTTGAAAATTATTTGTTTTTATGTACATTTGGTGTTTGGCATACATGTATGTCTGTATGATGGTGTCAGATCCTCTGGAACTGGAGTTACCAGACAGTTGTGAGCTGCCATGTGGGTGCTGGGGATTGAACCCAGGTCCTCTGGAAGAACAGCCAGTGCTCTTAACTACTGAACCATCTCTCCAACTCCAAATATTGTTTTGTTTTGGTTTGGTTTTTTGTTTTCTGAGACAGAATTTCTCTGTGTAGCCCTGGCTATTCTGGAACTCACTCTGTAGACCAGACTGGCCTTGAAATCACAGAAATCAGTCTGCTTCTGCCTCTTGAGTGCTGGGATTAAAGACATGAGCTTTTTAACAAGATCTTCAGACAGTCCAAATGTTAAAGTTTGAGAAGTGCTGTTGTGCTCCGCAGTTTAAAACTTTGTCTGTTGCTGGGCGTGGTGGCACATGCCTTTAGTTCCAGCACTTGGGAGGCAGAGGCAGGAGGATCTCTGTGAGTTCAAGGCCCGCCTGGTCTACAAAGTGAGTCCAGGACAGCCAGGGCTGTTACACAGAGAAACCCTGTCTTGAAAAACCAAAAAAAAAAAAAAAACCAAAAACAAAAACAAAAAACTTTGTCTGTTGGTTATGGTAGCCCACACCTGTAATTTGGAAGGCAAAGCCTTCAAGTCCAACCTGACCTGCATAGCAAGTTCCACATCAGCCAGGGCTTCAAAAAGACACTGTGTCATTATAAGGGAGAAAATGAAGTAAAGATATTTGATTAAAGAAGAGAAAGGGGAACTTAAAGTATTTTTTACTCTTATGATGCTAAAACATAAAATACAGAAAGTAATATCTACCATCTGGTTTTGCCCTTATTGAATTTTCTGTACTTTTCTCAAATCACTGACATGCATTCAAAGCTCTGGTGTACCCTTCCTGAATCCTGCCACCAGAAGCCCTCTCCCTCAAATGTGTTATTTTGTACCACTGTGCATATACAGCTACTAATATAAGTGCATCCTGAATGCCTGTTTTGAGCTTTCCCCTTCCTTCCTTCCTTCCTTCCTTCCTTCCTTCCTTCCTTCCTTCCTTCCTTCCTTCCTTCCCTCCCCCTCTTTCTTATTTTGTGTTTGAGACAGGGTTTCTCTGTATAGCCCTGGCTGTCTTGGACTCACTTTGTAAACCAGGCTAGCCTTAAACTCACAGAAATCTACCTGCCTCTACCTCCTGAGCACTGGGATTAAAGGTATGCACCACCATGCCTGACTGATTTTTGGTTTTTTTCTTTTGCAAATTTTTTTTGGGGCCACAGACTGTGCTGCCATGGTTGCTGCTTTGGTCGAATGGGTCAGCCTAGGACATGTAGAGGGAAGTCTAACAATCTTAGATGCATCCCTGCATCACTGGAAGGAGCTTTTTCTCCAACAGATATTCTGGGTTGCATTTCAGGTGTAGAAGCTGAAGTCATCCCAGGGAGCGTGAAGTGCCTCTGGCTTCTGACGTGGGGGCTTCATGTCCTAGGGGAGCAGATGTGGCCAGCTTCAGTAAGAAAGCAGTTTCTGAAGATGCGCTTACATCCAGACTCAATCAGAGTCACACAGAGACCTCACTGAAAACCCTTTTTCTTCCATCTTTATGTCTGTGACTGGGAACAGTGATTATTCACAAATTTGGTGATTGACACTCAGTGTAACCGTAAGACAGTGAGGAAGCAGAGCCGCTGTTTAAAGACGGGAAATGGACAGGTCACAGGGAAATCGGGACTAACAATCCATCAAGTCTTCTGTAACAATCTATCCAGCAGACCTTTATTCTCCTGAATTCTGCCAGCCTCCCTGATGATATCTCTTGTCGCTCTTGAATGACTGGTTTTAACTGGAATGCTGACAGTGCCAGAAGGCCTCCAGGAGTCTCATTCTCATGTAAGTTGGGAGTGGTTGTTTTGAGTCATCTTGAACACCCTTAGTGTGGCCTTTCCCTCTCCAGAATGCTAACCCAACTTCATTACTTGGTGATCTTAAGGCCAGATTCCAAGGGAATAAAGAGGTGCCTTAAGAACGCTGGAAGGGGCCAGGCAGTGGTGGCGCACGCCTTTAATCCCAGCGCTTGGGAGGCAGAGGCAGGCGAATCTTTGTGAGTTCAAGACCAGCCTGGTCTACAAAGCGAGTCCAGGACAGCCAAGGATACACAGAGAAACCCTGTCTCGAAAAACCAAAAAAAAAAAAAAAAAAAGAATGCTGGAAGGTGGGACACAGGTTTCCTATAGCATCACTTCCATGAATTCTGTTGGCTAACTGAGCCATGTGGGAGAAGATAATTGGTTCCCGGTTGGTGAATTGTTTAGGAAGGATTAAGAGGATGTGTGTCACTGGAAGTGGGCTTTGTGATCTCAAAAGCCCCCAAGAGGTTCAGTCTCTCTCTCTCTCTCTCTCTCTCTCTCTCTCTCTCTCTCTCTCTCTCTCTCTGTCTTTCACTGCAACTTTCAGATTACATGAGGTCTCGGCTGCTGCTCCAATGCCATCTCTGCCTGCCTGATGCCATGCTCCCTGCCATGATGATCATGGACCAACCCTCTGAAACTATAAGCAAACCCCCAATTGAATACTTCCTTTTATAAGTTCCCTTGGTCATGGTCTTTCTTCATAGCAATAGAACATTAACTAAGAAAAATACCATTTAGTCTTCAAGTTCTACACACACACATATATATATGTATATATATACATGTATATATATAAAATCTATATTTGTGTGTATATATGCACACATATGTATATATGCTGTGTTATATACATGCATATATGTATATGTATCTACATATATGTTTATGTATATATGTGTGTGTAATACACATATATGTATGTATGTGCATATACATATATATGTATGTATATATGTGTGTCTGTGTGTATGCATATAAAAATATAATTATGAATCTACTTTCCATATATGGGAGAAAGTATTTCTGACTTGTTTTGCTTGGCATAAAGCAAACAGACTTCTTGCATTCATTTACCTGCAAATGTCATGATTTCATTTTTCTTTATGGCTGCATACATTCCATTGTATATATGAACTATGTTTTCTTAATCCATGTGTCTGTTGGTGGACAGTTAAGCTGGCTCCATTTCCTGGCTATCATGAAAATTGCAGCAGTAAGCATGGTAGTATAAAAGTATTCCTAGGCCTGGTGGTGGTGGCACACACCTTGAATCCCAGCACTCAGGAGACAGGCAGGCAGATCTCTGAGTTCAAGACCAGCCTGGGATCTACAGAGTGAGTTTCAGGATAATCAGGGCTACACAGAGAAACCTGTCTTGAAAAAACCTAAATAAATAAATAAATAGGATTCCTGAGGTGTGTATGCTGACTTACAGTCCTTTGGGGATATATACTAAAGAGTGGTATAGTTGGTTCATATGGTAATTCTATTTTGAGTTTTTGAGAAACCTTCATACTGATTTTCACAGTGCCTTCAGCCATCTTTGAACACAAGTTTTTACTTTTGAATGCTGTGGGCAGAGATGGAACTTTACCAATCACCATATAGATTCTAGCTAGAATTTTCTGTGCCATTACTGTCTTAGTTAGGGTTTCATTGCTGTGAAGAGACACCAGATCATGACAACTCTTTTTGTTTTGTTTTTTGTTTTTCAAGACAGGGTTTCTCTGTGTAACATCCCTGACTGTCCTGGAATTCACTTTGTAGACCAGGCTGGCCTCAAACTCATAGAGATCCACCTACCTCTGCCTCCTGAGTGCTAGGATTAAAGGTGTACACCACACCTGGCACCATGGCAACTCTTATAAAAGAAAACATTTAATTTGGGCTGGCTTACAGATCAGAGGTTTCATCCATTACCATCATGGCACGAAACAGGGCAGCCTGCAGGAAGATATGGTGGCTAGAGGATCCAAGAGTTCTACATCTTGATCCTCAGGCAGCAGAATGTTACTTTGACCATACTGGACATATCTTGAGCATATATGAGACCACACTTCCTCCAACAAGGTCACACCTACTCCAACAAGGCCATACCACCTAATATCACCACTTCCTATGGGCCAAGCATTCAAACATGAGTCTGTTGAACCCGAGAGGGGCTCACCGAATCTTGACGCCCAAAGACCACCAATGCCCCCGATTCGCTGTAATAGACATGAGGTTTATTAAACTGACGCGTCAGGGTTCGATTCCCCCGTAGAGGAATGAACCCCATAAAATGGTTCTCTGGCCCTTTAAATACACAAGCGGCTACAAAAAAGGTGGGGGCACCAAAGAGTAGCCTTTTTTAGCAGGCAAGGCAACAGCCACAGGTGGTGATAAAGGAACAAAGAGTATGTTAAGTTAGGTGGTGATGCAAGCAAGGAGTATAGAGGAGTGAACTGGAGGGGAGTCTGAACAGACCGGTCAGCTATGTAAGCTTTGATGTTTTCAAGGACTGAGTTCTGTAGAAGGTTTCCAGAAGGAGTGAGGTCAGGGTCTCACCAGAGAGGAGAAGGCCATGTATTCATTAATTTTTACAGCCTTACAAGTCTATGAGGGTCATACCTTTTCAAACCACCACAAGTACCAAAATTGTTCGGGATAATAAAATTACTATTAGACTCACTTTTCACTTACCTTTAAATTATTGACCATGACTACTTTTCCCTTAATCTGAAAATGTTATATAAAAAAAAAAATCTACCTTCAACCTATGTAAATTCTTTCAATGATTATTTTTAAGCACTGTGTGTATGTGATGCCTTGTGCTCGGTGTCAGTGATACAGCAGTGAGCAGAGGTGTGATGTCTACTCTGTTGGTACTTTTATTCCATGGTAGGAAAAAAAGCATCAAACAGATAAAGATGTCATTACAAGGTGTTAAGTACTGAAGGAGAAGGGACTCATTAGCAGAGAAAACCTACTTGGAATTGAGACAAGGAAAACTTACTAAGGAAGACATGTGAACTAAATTTTGAGGAACAAGTACATGTTATGCAGATTAAGGGAATGGGGGGGGAGACTGTAAAGAGGAGTATTTAAGGCAGAAGAAACATGTGTTGAGAAAATAACAAAACCTTCATGTTTGGGGACTGAGACATGAGAAAACTGATTACTAGATGAGATTGGAGAACTGGCAAATTTAAAAAAAAAGTCCTATCGAGTTCTGAAAGGGACCCTGTCCTTCCCTCTCTGAGAGCAACACAAATGTGAAGATGGGCACTATAGCTAAACTATGTCCTCTCAAAATCTTCACCTTGACATCCTAATCCCCAGAGTGACTCTATGACAGGGGCCTATCTTAGTTAGGATCACTGTTGATGTCATGAAACACCATGACCAAAATCAACTTGGGGAGGAAAGGGTTTATTTCACTTAAAGTTCCATAGAACAGTTCATCATCAAAAGCAGCTAGGGCAGGGACTCAAGCAGAACGGGAACCTGGAGGCAGGAGCTGCTGCAGAAGCCATGGAGGAGTGCTGTCTACCTGCTTGCTCCCCATGTCTTGCTCAGCCTCTCAGCCTGTTTTGTTTAAAAAAAATAACAAAAAAAAAAAAAAAACCCAGGATCACTACCCCAGGGATAGTACCACCCACAGTGAGTTTGGCCCTCTCCCATCAATCACTAATTAAGAAAATGGCCTACAGGCAGCTTCTCAATTGAGGTTCCCTCCTTTCAGATAAATCTAGCATGTGTAAAGTTGACATAAAACTCACCAGGACAGGGCGTTGACAGGGAACTCAAATGAGGTCATAGGGTGGGTCCCTGGACCCAAAGGACTGGTGTTATTAAGAAGAGATAACGGGGCTGGAGAGATGGCTCAGTGGTTAAGAGCACTGACTGTTGTTACAGAGGACCTGGGTTCAAGTTCCAGCACCTAAATGGCAGCTCACAACTGTCTGTAACCCCAGTTCCAGGGATCTGAAACCCTCATACACACGTACATGCAGGCAAAACACCAATCCACATGAAATTAAAATAAATAATTTTTTTTAAAGAAGAGAGAATGGAAAAGGTTATCTAGCGAGGAAGGGACACATGAGGGCACAGAGAGAAAGCCAACTGACTGCAAGACGGAAGCCAATCCCAACCGCACCTTGGCTTTTAATTTTCAGCCTCCCAGGGCTTTGAGAAAAAAAATAATTTCTGTTTTTTATTTTATTTATTTATTTATTTTTTTGGGGGTTTTTCGAGACAGGGTTTCTCTGAATATCTCTGGCTGTCCTGGACTCGCTTTGTAGACCAGGCTGGCCTCGAACTCACAAAGATCCGCCTGCCTCTGCCTCCCAAGTGCTGGGATTAAAGGCGTGCGCCACCACCACCCGGCAATTTCTGTTTTTTAAACTAATTTAATTTGTGTGTTTGGGCCCAATTGCTTTAGGAGACTAACACAGCGTGTGAAAGGCAGAGGTTTATCCTCCTAATAAACTATACTTTGTCTCATGAGGAGTAGGCCCAAGGACCATTTGACGAGGCAAGAAGGCTGTAAGAGAGATTTGGCAGCCAGCGAGTATGGTTTGCAGCTTGTTGCCAGCCATGAGGGACGCTGAGAAATGGGTGACCATCATCTCTAGGAGATGAAGAAGCCATGGAGAAAAAGGCAGGCAAGGAGACCTGCTGAACGAGAAGGACGGGAGAAGGGAGAAATGGAGAAAGCTCATGTTGATGCCCTTAAGGTTTGGCTGAGAAAGAAAGATGGTAAATAGACAGAGGGGAACCGGATAGTTTATTTTCTTACAAGATGAATGCAATCTGAGTACTTCACACACTGATGAAAGAGTCCCTGAACAGACTTGAATACTAATGTCTATTCAAGAAGACAAAGGGTGGGGGTCAGAGACAACCCACAGGTACTTGCTGAAGGAAGGAATAAATGGATAAATAAACAGATAAAAGCAACACAGACATGAGAACCAAACAGAAGGAAAGCCATTTCCTTTACACTGCTGTTTAGAGGCTGCGGCTCGTCGCCCATCTTGGATGCGCCTTCGTGCCAACTGAATATATCTGGGAAGTAACTGGGGCTTCAGAGCCTCTAGACAGCCACAGCCATGAGCTGAGAGAAAAGGGACAGTGGGCTTTCTGGGCTACTTTGGGCCCTCTGTCCTGCTCAGACTCAGCCCCGGATATGCCCCTTCTGTCCTGTCAGGCCTGGCTGCTGGGCCCGTGTGGTTTCAGCACTTGATGGTTCTGATGGGGCTCAGTCCACAATGGATAGTTTCAACAGTGTGGTCACTTTTGTCTCCCAGGCTCAAATGTTCTGGTTGTCTTAGGATCCGGCTATGTGCGGAGGATAATTTTTCAAAGGATTTTCATTCTCTCCTACAGAAGACATGGCCTGGGCTTTACATAAGAATTACCCACAGCTTGGTATGTGTCCTTTGTCATCACCATAGGCACTCCCGGGTGGGTCACGTGACTCAAGTGGTAGCCATGCCTCAGGCTGCACCCACACCCTGCTGCAGAGCACAGCCTCATCAGCTTCTTCCCTCCCGCTAGCTAACACATGACTCCTGATGTCAGCAGCCACCAGAAGGAGAAAACAGCTTACATTTAATACCCACCCCATGTGCTGAGGCATCAGAAGCTTAACCAACATTTTCTCATCCCATCCTCACAATTTCTCTGTAAAGCTTTGTATTCGTTTCTTTACTCCTTGCTGGATGGAATACCTTACACGCAGCTTAGGGGAAGAAGGAGTTCCTTCAGGTCACAGTTTCATGCGTGAGCGTGGCCGTGCAGCGAGCAGGCAGGGTAAGGGCAGCGGGGCAGCATGGCGGTATTCACTGTGGCAGGGACAGTTGCTGTTCAAGGAGTGTGAAGCAGCTTACTAGGCAGCTGACCAGGAAGCAGAGAAGATGAGGCTGGCGTGGTCCTGGGACAGAACCCTCTAGCTTCTCACTGAGCAACCCTGCGTCAGTCAGCTAGGCCCCATCTCCAAAAGGCTTTATAGTACCCCAAAACAATACCACCAGCTAGAGACCAACATGTGAGTTCAACATGGGGCAAGCAGATGCTTGGCCCAGACTGACACAGATCAAGTAGATGATTACACTCAAGTCTAGCTTGATTACCAATCTCTCTGTTTCTGTCTCTCTGTGTGTCTCTATTTTTGTCTCTCTCTGTGTTACTCTGTCTCTATGTCTGTCTGTTTGTCACACACACACACACACACTCACACACTCTTCATCTACAGATTCTAAGCACCCTTATTGATACACCTTGACCAAATACCTAGGCATCCATGACCTAATCAAATTGACACAAAATTAGCAGCCATAGATGCTGCCGCTGAGGATGTCCAGGCTTGTCAACTGCTTTGGAGGGTTCGCTTCCTTCTGCAATGAGTTGAATCTGTTTCCCCTCAACTACCTCGCCCACGCCCTCATAACCTAGTCAGGAGCACAGTGGCTGTGTTTCCAGGCTGGCAAGCTGAGTCCTCGTCTTAGTATCTGCAACCCTGCGCTGACTGTCATAAGGCCACATCATAGGCCACTCCACCTCCTCTGGCCTGCTGCCCCTTTAGGTTCACAAGATAAAAACCAGGATAACCAGGCATGGTGGTCCACGCCTTTAATCCCAGCACTCAGGAGTTGAGTCAGGTGGATCTCTGTGAGTTCAAGGCCGGCCTGGTCTACAGAATGAGTTCCAGGACAGCCAGGGCTACACAGAGAAACTCTGTCTCAAAAAACCTAAAACAAAACAAACTAACAAACAAAAAACCCAGGGTATTCTAACACTAAAAACCTGATTGACAGCTCATGAGGCCCCACTCCTAACTAAGGAGCTGCTGGCAGTTGAAGGCTGCTGGGGAAGGTAGTCATTTTTCTTTGCAGGTATGGCCACTGGTAAGTTACCCAGGCTCCATTGCGTGGCCCCATACCTGTGTCCATTCCCATAGAACTAACTGGATTCAGAGGGGAGTTTTGTTTGTTTGCCTGCTTGGGTTTGTTTTTTAAAGGGAGCAAGTGAGCTCCATTCATCTCTCTGTGTGCCCTGACTGTGGATGCCATGTGACCAGCATCTCAAACTCCTGATACCTTGACTTTCTACTATGACAGACTGTTCCCTCAAACCTTAAACCAAAATAAGCTGTTCCTCCCTTAAAATTAAAAAAAAAATTGCCTGTCATTATCTACAATGTGACTTTAACTGAGCATCCTCATTTTTATCTCCTTATCTACTCTTTGCTAACACTCGCACTCCTAAGCTTCCTTCTCTGTGAACTTGGGTGACACCCAAGTCACGGGATCAGGCAACCTGTGCCAACAGGGTAGGCTACTGCTTTCTGAGTGATTTCAGAAACACTACCCTGCATCCCAGGCCAGCAAGGAGAGTAGCTGAGATGAGGGAATGCTTCATTGTAACCCTTGACAGGCCAGAGAAGTGAGTAAGCCTAAGGGGAGGGTGGGAGACACAGCTCACTTTAGCTACAGAATGGCAGCCCTCTCAGACCAGGGTTGACACCATCAGTAAACAGAAAATCCCCTCCTGCCACAGCTTCCTGCTCTTCTTGCCAGTCTGAAGATCTTCTAAAAGGGTTCAAAAGAACACTTGGTGTCTGGCAACCTCAAGATGGCGCACCAGCTCCCTAGCCAGTAGTGTCTCAGGTGCCCCAGGCAAGAGGTGTACCCTAAACCACTTCCTTCCCCCAGCTGGGGCCCAGACCAGAGAGAGAACCTCAAACCTTATTTACCAGCATGAGTGGGAGGTGGCCTGGTCTCTTGTTCCTTCATCCTGGTGCTCTTGGTTGTTTCTGTCACTCTTAGTTAATAGCACCTAGCTGTCCCCAGGGACCTCTCTGTTCTCCATGGCCTTATGCAATCTGTGGCAATGAAAAGACTGGGGTACATGAGGTTGTCTTCCAGGTCCTCTCCTTTTCCCCACCTCCCTCTGTGCAGTCTCCAAGTCAAGGCTGGGAAAAATAAGTAAAGGCACAGACAAGATCAGAGCCTCAAGGGAGGTGGGGGGATTGAGACAAGGCCACATGATAGAAGAAGCGTAGAGCCTGAGACTAAGGGAGAAACCACCTGAAACCATTAGAAGAAATCCTAGATTTGGTTGGGGAGAAGGTTTTATAGATATGAGGGAGAGAACAGTCAAAGGCATCTGGAAGAGTCCAGACTGAACATGGTCAGCAGAATAGGATGGGCCATGAGAGGAGAGGAATAGGGAGAGCAAAAGAGGAAGAGAAGAGAGAGGGGCAAGAGAGGGGATCAGGAGCCAAGAGCAGAGGATCAAAAGAGAGAGAAGAGGGGGCTGGAGAGATGGCTCAGCGGTTAAGAGCACTGCCTAGTGCTCTTCCAAAGGTTCTCAGTTCAATTCCCAGCAACCACATGGTGGCTCACAACCATCCATAATGTGATCTGGTGCCCTCTTCTGGAATGCAGGTGTACATGCAGACAGAGCACACATATGCATAAAATAAATAAAATAAATCTTTAAAAAAAAAAAAAAAGAGAGAGAAGAACCAAGAGGACAAGAGAGAGAATGGTTGGATTAGATAGGAAAGAGAAGCTGGCGAAGGAAAGGGAAGCTTAGGGGCTGGAGAGGTTTATGGTAAGGGTCGAGGGTGAGAAGTGCTGAAGGAGCCAGGACTCTGTGACAGGGTACTTGGAATGGCAGAGAGCATGGTGACAGTGTCAGCCTTGTTATGTTAATGGTTCTTCAGGAGTCATTTGTTTCTTTGAGATCTGACATCACTTACCTTTTGTCAGCTGACACTATTTGCTGCTTAGAAAGCTGTTTCACTTCTTAATGGTGGAGCCTCATCTTTTTTTACCCTGCCTGCTACTCCAGCTAGTACACAAAACAGTGGCCTATGAAAGGATTTTTGGACTGTCAGATGATCTTAGTTAGGGCTCTTCTGGGCCAAGAATTGAGAGATCAGACATTACATAGCATAGGATGGGGCGGGTTAGAATGGGCCTCACTTGCTCCCAGGAAAGGGAGGGACATGCTTGCTCATCTCTCACTCTGGCATGTCTGTATGAGTCAGCATCTTGCACTGCCAGTCTGCTTCTTGCGTGAGCTCAGAGCCAACTTCACCTCCCACTAGAACTCCTCTTGTATCCTAGAACTGACCTGAACAATCCCAGGAGGGTCCATTTGGGGCCATATGCCCATGTAGGGACTGGTGGCAGTCTGTTGAGAAGACCCTTCTAAAGGTACATACCTAGGGAGATGGGAGACAGGACTGTCCCAAAATAAATAAGATGTCTTTCGTAGAAGAATGAACGTGCTGGGAAGGTACCTCTGCAGAGTGGTAGTTTTTGTTAAAGTCATTATTTTTACTATCATGAGCATCAGAATAAGACATTTGCCAAATTTTCCAATTTTAGCTGCCCTTGGGATAAATGTCCTACTAGCTGTGGGCATAGGTTTGAGACCCACATGATCTGATTCAAATTATGCTTGTACAACTCTCTACTGTGTGACATTGGGTAGGTTGTGTAGCGGCTCAGTACCTAAGTCTGTGACAGCTGAGTGATTCTCAGTACCTAAGTCTGTGACAGCTGAGTGATTCTCAGTACCTAAGTCTGTGACAGCTGAGTGATTCAATGCATGAAAGGCTGGTGAGGAACAGGCCTGGTGTGGGCCAGGTACTTCATAATATTATTTATTTTTATTACCAGTACCTGGCAACCCCAGTATGAGAAATGCCTGGAAAACAAAACAAAACAAAATACTGCTCTCCATTTACCTTCCCCCCAATTTCCTTGTGAGAGCGTGTGCTTGCAGGGATTCAGTAACAACTCTCCGAGTTCTGTAGAAGCCTCGAGCATTACAGAAGTTGATAGATGAGTGTCTTCCAGAGACGCTCATTGCCAAGCAAGGAGAGAGAGGACCGAAGACGTTGTTTTACTGCTGCTTGGCCAGCAGTGTACAGGAGCTGTATCCATCAATGATCTCTAGAGGAATGGAACCATAGAGTGAATGCATATTAAAAGGAGATTCACTACATTGCCCTGCCCAGTCCAGGCTGGGTGGTCCAGCAATGGCTGTCTGCATTCTGGAGAGTCAGAAAACTCAGTAGCTCTTCAGTCTGTGCAGCTGCATGTCTCAACTGTCCCAATCTGGTACCAAAAGGCGGAATCCAACCACCCCAAAAATCCTCACTAAGATCATGCTGACACAAAAGTTTTATCCACAAAGACTACTCACAATCACAAATCACCATGAATTTTTAACCTTGTTCTTTGTTTCAATTTGGTTTGAGTGTTTTGCTTTGTTTTGTTTTATTTTTGAGACAGGGTCTCATTGTAGCCCAGGCTGTCCTTGAATTGGCTATATAACCAAGGCTGACTTTAACCTTTTGAGCTCCAGGTTCCATCTTCAGAGTGGATAACTACTACTACAGATAGTAGATAACCAGTGTGGACCTCCAAGCCTTGCTTATGAGCAACTGGAGATTAAACCCAGAGCTTCATATAGGTTAGACGAGTATTCCACCCGTTGAAATATATCCCCAGTCCCACTAAGGGCTTTTTAGAAAAGCTCATGGGTTATCTGTATCATCTGTATAAACTGTACAGGATGCTACCTGCACAATTTATCCATGAGTTCAGCATTACAGCTTAGAATCAACCTCCTTGAGTTGTCTGTATGTTTGTCTCTCTCTTGCACACTGATCTCCTAAGGGCTAGGCTTGGCAGGTGTTGATGTTCTTCTTCTTCTTCTTCTTCTTCTTCTTCTTCTTCTTCTTCTTCTT
>CAJQZJ010033149.1:9701644-9723017 GCA_907164525.1 Lophiomys imhausi
TTCTTCTTCTTCTTCTTCTTCTTCTTCTTCTTCTTCTTCTTCTTCTTCTTCTTCTTCTTCTTCTTGGCAGGTGTTGATGTTGTTGTTGTTGTTGTTGTTGTTGTTGTTCTTCTTCTTCTTCTTCTTCCTCCTCCTCCTCCTCCTCCTCCTCCTCTTCTTCCTCTTCCTCTTCCTCTTCCTCTTCCTCTTCTTCTTCTTCCCCACACCTAAGCAGGAACAAAGATTCAAAAGCTAGACAAAATGTCCTTTATGCATGTTTGCAGAACCAGTTATTCTTCTCTGAGAGTAAACTAAGACTGCCCCTGTACAAAGGAAGGAGACGGACTGGTGCCAGGAGAAGGTCAGAGGAGGTGGTTGACAGATCAGAGGTCTGTGAGGGAGGAGAGCAGAAAGGATGAGTTTGTCAGTGTGACTTCGTGACCAATGCTGCAGCTGATGGCCACCTGCTGCTCAACAGCTCTAGGTACCCATGAGACTCCCAGTCACAAGTGATGCCTTCTGCACCCACTTCAGGTGTCACTTGCAAGCCACAGGAGCCTCCGGTCCTTGGCCAAATGAGTCCTTGGTTACAAATCAGGAGTTCCAGAGTCCCTTACTGTTTGATAATTTGTTATAATGGCTTAGAGAGTCCAGAAAAAAAAAACAGTTATTTGTATTCATCAGTTTATTACAAAGGATGCAAATGGGACAAGAATGTGTGCCCAGCATCCACAAAGACTTCGGTTTGATCCCCAGCACTGCATAAACTTGTATGGTGGGACACTTCTGTAATTCCAGCACTCAGGAGCGTGTGTGCAGGAGAATCCAGAGTTCAAGTCCGCTTCTGGCTGTATCATAAGTTCAAGGCCAGCCTGGATTAGATAAAATCCTGTTTCAAACAAAACAAAACATATAAATGAGCAGTGTACAGGTACATAGGTTAAGGAGTGAGGGGCGTGGAGCCCCAGTGCACTAGCCCCCCCTCCTGCATTCCCCAGCCTGGACACTCCTCAACCCCTTACTTAGGTAAGAATCCCTATTATACATGCATGCTTGATTAAATCATTGGCCTTTGATGACTGAAATTAATCTTTAGCCCTTCCCTCCTCTCCAGAGGTTATTCTAAAGGCACCAATCCTTTAATCACAGGGTTGGTTTCTCTAGCTTAACCCACTGTCTACCTGGAAGAGGAGTTAGGTAGGAACAGCCTCTTTTGAAACTTTCTTTCCTCTGCAACAGAAAGTTTGGGAAGATGGGATGCTAAAATTTTTCTGTGGCACTGTCATCGGGAACAGGGCTTATCAACACTTCATGATTCAGGACTGTGGTAGACCAGAAATAGGTTTTTTTTCCCCAATTGTGGGTACAGAGTCCTTATAACCTTTAGATGACTAGAATGCTGTATATTTTTATATGCTACCTCGGTAGCTTCAGGAATGGGGCATGGTTAGAAGTTTAGAATATTCAAACCATTCCCTCTGGGGAAGGGACAGAGGTTGTAGATTGAATCCAAGCAATCTTAACCAATCATGCATACCTAAAGACACCTCTATAAAAACTCCTGAATGACAGGATTTAGAAAGCTTCTGAGTAAACATAAGGAGGTGCTGGACAGGGTGTTGGGTGACTTTTCCTGAGGAGACATAAACAAACATCTATTTACCCAGCAAGCATTAAACAAACATCGATTTACCCAGCAAGAGGACTGGGCAAACAGAGGAGCTTGTGTGCAGGCCTGACCACCTTGGGGAGGGGCCTCGTGAATCTTGTGAATTTCAGGAGATTCCTGAGACTTGTCAGCTGTTTACTTCCTGAGCATTGTAAATTTCCTTAGCTTCCCCAGTCTTATCAAGCCTCACTCCATGATGGAGTATTTCCAATCAGAGGAAACTTCTGTTCAACAAAGGGCAGTGAGGCAGAAGCTGGCAGAAACTGCATCCCATCTTCCAACGCAGCGCTGTGCATCTCTTCCAGTTAAGTGTTTCTGAGTTGAATCTTTTTTTTTTTTTTGGTTTTTTCAAGACAGGGTTTCTCTGTATAACAGCTCTGGCTGTCCTGGACTCTCTTTGTAGACCAGGCTGTCCTTGAACTCACAGAGATCCACCTGCCTCTGCCTCCCAAGTGCTGGGATTAAAGGCGTGCACCACCACCGCCCGGCCTGTCAGTTGAATGTTTTACACTGAACTGGTAATCATAAAAGCCACAGCTTTCTGAGTCCTGTGCCTGGGAGTCATTCTAGTACATTACTGTACTTAGAAGGGGAAGTTGTAGGAATGTCCAGTTTCAAAGTCATGCTGGTAGATATTATGGATAGACCTATAGGTCATGTGTGGACCCTACACTGAAATCACCATGTCTGAAGTGATAGTAGTCATGAGGAACTGAACCCTTAAACATGAGGACCTTGGACCAAACTCAGACTCTGTCTCAGAATTGAATCGAACTGTTAAACTTTTCTGAGTGAAGCAAATGTGAAAAGTGGGGGTAAGTAGTGGTTGGAATGAGAGTGTCCCTGATAGGCTCAGTTGTTTGAACATTAGGCCCCCTTGGTGGAGCTATTAGTGTAGGTTTAGGAATTATGGCCTTGCTGGAATAATGTGTTGCTGGGGACAGGCTTTGAGGTTTCAAAAGTCTTCCACCGTTCCCACTGTGTTCTTTGCCACATGCTTGAAGTTCACGATGTGAGTTCTCAGCTGTTGCAGCCATCATGTCTGCCTGCTGCCACACTTCCCTGCCGTGGTGATGATGGACTCTTATTGCTATGGAACCATAAACACTTTATACAACAAAACAAGTTGCCTGGGTGTTGGTGTTTTATCGCGCCAACAGAAAAGTAACAAATGTGTGTAAGGTGCACTAAAACCTTATGTGAGTTGCCTAAATCCAGCTTTCAGGAGAAACTAAAAGATGTTCTCAGCCCCTTTCCTTTGAATCACCCACCCCCTACGTACCCTCGGGCACTATGCTCCTACCTCCTTCTAGGCACCTGTCACTCTTCCTCTCCCACGTTCTTCCCGGGATAGCCAGGTTTTTCTGTCCTCTTATTTCCTTTTAGTCCTGTACCCACAATAGCTTTCTCACGAGCTGTTCCAGCTCTTTATCCTTTCTCCTGGAAATGCATCTGTCCGTCCTTTTCCTCAAAGCCAATTACCCCTCCTTCTTAACAATACATCTACCCCTTATTGCACCGTTCAAGCAAATAGGTAGCTTCAAATCACAACTGAAGTCTTCTCTAACAAGAAGAATCACAAGAGACAAATCTTGTCTAGACAGCCATTGCAGTACTTCATAGAGACAGGCACCGGGTGGCCGTGTGCCTAGCGGACAAGATTCAACTAACCATGGACAAAGGAGATCCAAAGAAGTCAAGGGACAAAATGTACATATATATGGATATACAGATACATTGATGTCTAGGACACAGATACTGGCCTGTGAAAATCTTGCTTACCTCAATAAGTTCACAAAGGTATTGAAGTTTCCTGGGATGACCAGAATTAAAGCCACGGCTGTGGTGAAGATCTGGGCTGGGGCTGGAGTAAGTCGATGCACATGAATCATGGACAGAAGTTCAGGCTGCAAAACACAGTTGGTGTGAAAGAGGCTGTAGAAAAGTCACAGTGAGCACTCTGTGTCTCCCATCATGCTCTGGACACCAGTGTGCCCAACCTAATGGTGATTAGTGCCATGGCTTCCAGGGGTAGGTTTCCTTTGGTTACTATGGTACATTGGGTATACAGTCTCTGAGAGAGAAAAAGGTCACTGTGTATGCTCTGGGCCTCCTCCCTGTGACCTCTGTACTCTTGCTATGCACGAACAAACTTCATCACTCACATATTCCAACCACATAATCCAGGACCATGACTGCCCTGAAACCTGGAATAGATTAGGAATACATCAGAAAGGTATGGAGTGCCATGTCCCATTCTCAGAAGGAAAGAGGGTTACATCTGATTGGGGAACTCCAGGCTTGAGCTAAATGCTAGGCTCAGGCAGGAGAAGGTCGAGGTGAAAGATGTCCTAGCATCCCTCCTTACAGCCCACACCACGTTGCTTGACCCCAGATCCCATCTCTTACCATAAGGCCTTCTCTTGCAGCTACATAGCACACACGGCTGCCGCTGAAGAACCCCCCATCGACACTACCAAATTTCGAAAGTGCAACAGCCAAGGGTATCAGCCAGGCCCAGGACCCCAGAACCTGGTCCCTAGAACAACAGAGGGGTCAATGGAAAGGGGGCAGGAGGCCTTCTTGGAAATAGAGAAAACAATACATTTAAAGACAAGTTCAAATCTACCCAGAGCACTGTCCGTCCCTATCCCTAAATGTCTGTCTAGGGTCCAAGGGACACGCCACATGACTCAGTCACCCCCAGCTCACAGCCATGGCATCAGAGGAGAGGATCTCTGAGGGAGACATGACCAGCAGGTAACTGACATTGACCAGGACATACAAGATGGTGACCAGGGGGATGGCAATTATCACTGCCCATACCAGGTTCTTCTGCAGGGCCAGGGAGAAGAGGGCAAAGGTTAGCCAATGAGGTCTTTTAGGCCTTCAGAACAAACTCTGAACAGGACACTGTGCCAGACCTTGGGTGAGGAAAGTACTGTGTTCCTCCTTCATGAGATCATGACCTCCATGGCATGCGCACACAATCAGACAGATATGTGGGAACCAGACAGAGAGCAATAGAGATACAGAGAGAATGGTGGAGGCATCCCTAATGCTTCCAGGATGAAGAGCCTTCACCCACATCTCTTTGAGGAGTGGAAATGACTCAGGAAGGTGTGAAGGAGAATTTCTTAGAGAGGAAACCAGAAGACAAAGAAAGTTAAAGTTCTCACTAGTTTGCTCTGCCATAGGCAGGATTTGCCCTTCATGGAAACATCCATTTCTGGTTAATGTATCTTCTCCTCTTCAGCATTAAAGAAAGAAAAATTTCCAGAGCTTTCTGCAGAGACTGAGCTCTGCACATAGGAATTCTTGAAAGCAGAGAGGGAGAGGAGAGGGACACTGAGAACAGGGCAGGCATCTCAACCTAGTTCAGCTCTTGGCAACCAGCCTCAGGGTAGATACTGTCCTCACTCCCTGTGTACCCTTGTACACTGGCAGGCTCTGTCCTTTCTGGCCTGCAAGTTCATGTTCATACTGCTCTGCAGAGCTGTGGTAGACTCCAGTCTCCTCTCTCCGGAGGCCTTCTTTGACCGTTCTGCTTTGTTGGTCACCTTCCCAAGAGGACTATATTGCAAACTAGGGAAAATAAAGCAAATGAGACAGCAACAGACTCTTGGATGTGAGTCTTTTGAGGTCCCCTCCAGCTCTAAAATTTGGGACTCTGAGTTCAAAGGAAATTGCTGTGACCACAGAATGAGTACAGTGGCTACTGCTTTGCCACCCAGGGGGTGGCATGCGGCTCTGCCTAGGATCACACAAGTCTACTTGTAGTCAAGGTACTCTCATTTTCACAGGCCTCATTGGGATGTCCCTGACACACTGAGCACCCAGTTTGCATCAGCCAACATCACAGGTAGTTGGGGCAAGAAACTTACACTTTTGAATTTTACCTCTCCCCAGGCAATTTTCCCAGTAATAATGAGCTGGGGCAATGGTAGAGCCCTGGGTTGGATCATGTTTCGGCCTGTATACCACAAGAACAGTGAGATTTTCTGATTTCACTCTGAGGGCCCTGAATTCTTCCTTAAATCCCAAGGAGTCTGCATGCAAGGGTGACCCTAATTTGGCAGTTTTCATGGTTTCTTTGTTAAAGTTAAAGAGAGTGAAATAAATATACCCTTTATCTACCCTTTAGAGCAAACTAAGGCAGAATCTTAAATACTGGCATTCTGGTGACTGACTTAGGTTTTGCTTTGAAACCAACATCAAAAAAGGCCTGGCTCTAGCATAGATCAGCAAACAACAGCCATGGACCATGTGGCCTGATTTTCATCAATAAAGTTTTATAGAAACCCAGCTGTGTTCCTTTATTTACCTAGGGCGGTTTTTCTGCTGCCACAACAGAATTGAGTAGATGTGGCAGGGACTAACGAATACAGGGCCTACAATCTTAACTCTTAGATCCTTTTTAGAAAAACTTTGCTGGGTTTCCACTGCAACCATGGAAGCTTGTCTTAAACTTCAGGGACCAATTTCTGGGACCCTGATCTTTCTTTGACCTAGTTGAAAGTCCAGGATCTATCTACACTGAGAAAGGAGGCTCTAACTACTGTGAGGTAACCCTATGCACATGATACCCCATTTACTTGAGAGTTTCCCAAGCAATCTGTCAAGAATGTACCAGTGAAACCTCAGAGCCTTATAAGGAATTCAGGGAAGTTACTGTGATGGTCCCTTTTCTTTTATTTCTCTTTCTTTCTTTCTTTTAAGATTTTATTTCAGTTTACACTTTTTTTTTTTTTTCTTGCAGAGCTGAGGACTGAACCCGGGGCCTTGTGCTTGCTAGGCAAGCACTCTACCACTGAGCTAAATCCCCAACTCCTGATGGTCCCTTTTCATAGACAAACAATTAGGAACATGAAATTATATGCAAGAAATTAAAACCCCAAGCGTAGTGTTCTACTCCTGTAATTTCACCTTTCAGGAGATAGAGACAGGAGGATCAGAAGTTCAAGGACATTCTTAGCCAAAGAACAAGTTCAAAGCCCACCTGGGCTACGATGAGACTCTTGTCTCAAAGGGAAATAAATACATAAATAAAAGGATGAGATCCTAGGACTCCTAGCATGCATTCTCCCCTCTCTCCTGTCTCTCTTTCCTCTATCTCTGTTTTTTCTTTCTCTCTTCTTCCTGTCTCCTCTATCTTTCTCTCCCCTCTGCCCTGTCTCTCCTGTTTCTATGTTTCTATCTCTCTTCTTTCTCTCTCTCTCTTCGTATGCTTCTGTCTCCAAGCTGCCATTCTCTTCCTGAGCTGCCCTGCAGTGAGCCCTTGCCAAGACTCTGAAAGCCAGAGTGCCCCTAAGCCAGCCCAGTGGGGACAGCAGAAGACTCACTGCTCCCATTCTGTGAGAATTTGAAACTCCTGCAAGGGAAAAAGAAAACAAACAACATCTCAGAAAATATATTTATGGCAAAGAGTCAGCATATTAATAATTGAAGAGTCAAATGCCACAACTGAGTCCTGGTGGCCCTGCAGACTGACAAGCACACTGGTTTTCCAGGACAGGCTCACAGGTGGGATGAGCAAACATGACTAGTTTGTTCCCCATGCTAAAGTATGCTATGTCCTCAAATGGCTCCCAGGCTTCAGAAACTATGAATTACTTGTTCTGGAGAGAACAATCCAGGAGGCAGCAAACCAGAATCAATAAGAATGCTGGCAATATGAATTCAAAATAATTTCCCCTTTTCAGACTTCAGTTTTCCTCTGCTAAAAAATGGAGTGTTGAAGGTTAACCTCAAGGGGCAGAGAGATGAGACCAAGGGGTATGACACAATGAAGTACACTGCTTTATTAAAAAGCCATAGTTAAAATTCCATAAACTACTCAAGGCAGATGAACTGCCATGCAAGTCCTACAAGTACAGCAAGGGAACCTGGATTCCAGTTAGACAGCTCACGATCTCAGTCATTTGAGGAGCCGGAGCTCCAGATGTTCAGAGGGTCACCCACAGACCGGGGCACTCAACTCACCTTTGGGTTCTTGAGCTCCTCTACCACCATCTTGATATTGCTCCAGCCATCAAAAGACCACAGCTCCTTGTAGAAAGCCATGCCAATGCGCCCTGCCTGCTGTGTTGTGTTGTGGAAGGAAAACAGAGATTCTGTGTGACTATGGCCCTGGGCCAGCACCACGACCCCACCCACGACAATGACTAGCAATGAGAACAGTTTGGCAGATGTGCACACATTCCTCAGCACAATGGACATCCGTGAGCTCCGGCAGTTGATCAGCAGCAGCAGGAGGATGCAAGAAAAAGTCATGATCTTGACTGTGATCTGAGGGACGGAGGAGCAGCCTGGGTGAAAGGGGGCCAGGGCATACTCAGCGAAACTCAGAGAGATGGCGGCTGGTCTGCCCACCAGGACAAATGTGTAGATAACTAGGAAGGCAGGCAGAGAGCCAAAGGTTTGCAAAATGTAGGCATAGTCTCCCCCAGACTTAGGTTCCAGGCTCCCCAGCTCAGCATAGCACAGGGCACCTAGCTAGCCAGGAGACCACAGGTTGCCCAGATAATAAGACTGGCTCCAGGACTGCCTATGTAAACCAAGACCCCCTGGTGGTGACATGAAGATGCCAGAACCAATCATACAGCCAGCAGCCATGGGCACTGCACTCCACAGGCCAATGTCCCTCTTCAGCGTCAGCCCTGGTGCCTCACTGCCATGCTCTTGCCCTTGGGGCTTGTCACTGCTGTCTCTCTCCTCACTTCTCTCCATATCGAGACTTGAGCAGATACTGCTTCTTGTTGGTGACAGGGACAGGCTCTGGTACCTATTGTCTGTAGGTTTTCAGAAGGCATTAATGATTACAGTGCTGGAGGGAGTCCAAGACAGAGGGCAAAGACCCAGGGTGTGGTCTAGAAGGAGCCGATCAAGCAAGCAGCAGTCTAGCCTCCATACAGAGAGTATGTAGGAGCCGCAGGTCAGAATAAGTAAGGAAAGGTCCAAGAGAGAAGGGGTCCAAATCTCTACTGACAGCTGAGGTGTGGCTCAGTGAGAGGGTGCTTGCTCAGCCTGTCCCTAGAACTGCAGATGGGAGGGAGGGAGGGGAGAAAGGAAGGGAAAGAGACCAAGAAGGAGAAAAAGGAAAGGAAGGAGCCAGAAGGGGAAGGAAGAAATTCCCGTTGCTCAGTTTCTCATCAACATTGGGGAAAGACAGCTGGGTGAGTGTTCTACATCTGTAATAGTACAGCCACACAACTTCCTTTCTTCTCACATCTCCTCCAACCCCCTCTGTACCCTTCTGCCTCTAGGATCCCCTTCTACTTTCACATCACATGTAGAGCTTGTACTGTTAGCCACTTCCTTCTTGCCAGGGAGCAAGCTCCATCCTGCGGCTTCTTCACCAGCCCTCCTGGTTCTTCTTTGGACTAGGCTTTATGCAATTGGCTTTAAGACTGTATTGGAATCCTTGCTTTCTGATAGACTTTGTAAAGATGTCTCCAATCCCTCAGGTGGTGGGGAGACTATCGACCAAAACTACATATGTATAAAAATTTGGTAAAGCCTGCCTTTAATCCCAGCACTCGGGAGGCAGAGGCAGGTGGATCTCTTTGAGTTCCAGGCCAGCCTGGTCTACAGAATTCAGGACAGCCAATGCTTGGTACACAGAGAAACCTTGTCTTGAAAAACAAAACAAAAAAAAATTTTTGGTAAGTAAAACTATTGCTGTGTATGCTAACTAAACAGAGCACACAGTTTTAGGATGAGACTGTAGATTTCAAACCCCAGATCTACAGCCTCAAAGTTGTATGAGATTTTGAACTTCATCTTACTCATCCATCAATTAGTAATATCTATTTTGTAGGGACAGTTGAAGAATTAACTAACAATCTAAAGTAGTTTTGATAGTGTATGAAGCAAAGTAAGTATTTCATCAATGTGGTCACATCCCTTACTCTCTGGATAACTTTCATTAGTTCCACTGGGGAACTATTAATATCAGGAAGAGAAAAGATTAAACGGAGATATATACATATATATATATACACACACATATATATGATTATAATTATATTAACAACACTAAATGTCTTTGTTCTATAAATAACATTTATTCTAGGATATTATATGTAGCTTTTTTATTAACTTCTTTTGCTTTAAAAAATGCTGGATAGTGGAACTTTTACTAGTGCTGTTAGAGGAAGGTGAGAAGAACTTATCAGAATTTTGGGTAAAGATAGTAACTCCAAAAGTAGACATAAAGATACTTACAGTCTTCCCATCAGCTCTTCTAACTCAAGCTAGCCACATGGATGACTTGGATCTCATAAATGTGTCAATAAAGCTCTCAACAGACACCAGGACCTTTACTGCCATGAATGTCCCTCCTACCTTTCACATCTATTGCAAGGATAACCTCGTAGACATAAATATAGGACTTATTAGAGTGGTTTACAAGCTGCCGTCTGGTTAATCCAACAATGACTGTCTACCAGTGGAAAGTCCAAGAATCCAGTCGGTTGTTCAGTCCAGGAGGCTGGATGTCTTAGCTGTTCTTTGGCATACACCAGAATCTTGAAGAAGTAAGCTCTAATGCCAGTGAGAGCAAGGACAAACAGGAAAAGAACAAGAGATTCCTTCTTCCATTCCTTTCATGTAGGCTGCCAGTAGTAGAAGATGTGGCCTAGATTTAAGGCAGATCTTCCCACCTTTGTCTAAAGATCCAGGTTTGGGGTGGGTCTTCTCACTTCAAATGATTTAATTAAAAAAAAAATCCCTTATATGTCTACCCAGCCACTTGGTTTTTGGTTAATTCCAGATGTATTCAAGTTGACAACCAAGACTAGCCATTATAAGCCTCAAGCTGTGAGCCTTGATAGTACATAGGTACCACTCTGTGTTGGTGGCCATCGGCCAGAGAACTTGAAATTGGCCTCTGTCTGTAGCCCTGACTTCACTGTCAGTTAAGCCACCTTCGTTTCCTTTCTCCTCCTCCTCCTCCTTCTCCTTCTTGTAATCTGTATATACTACAAAAGTCTCATTGGTCATTTCTTTTTGACTTGTCTATCAATATTCTCCCATCTGCTTTTGCATAATTATCTTCCCCAGACTTCATTTTAAATAACGGAAGCATTTTTTGAGAGTCTAGTAATTTGGGTGGCCATTCCGAACAAAATCTTAAATTTCTTTTTATGAATATAACAAGTTACTTTCAGACTCCGAGACTTTTAGAGGAGCTTCTTCCAACTCTTTCTCTGCCCAATTGAAAAGTCATTTAGCCAGCCAGTCACACAGAATCCTGCCAACTCTGCCAAATGCTGAGAGCACCACCTGTGGGAGCTTGGAAATTAGGATGTCCACACAAGGTTTGTCTTTTAAATATGCTCTGTTTGGGCTGGAGAGATGGCTCAGCGGTTAAGGGCACTGGCTGTTCTTCCTAAGGACCCGTGTTCAAATCCCAGCACCATATGGCAGTTCACAGCTGTCTTTAATAGCCGGGCATAGTGATGCATGCCCTTAATCCCAGCACTCATGAGTTCAAGGCCAACCTGGTCTACAAAGTAAGTCTAGGACAGTCAAGGATACCCAGAGAAACCCTGTCTTGAAAAACAAACAAAAAAAATGCTCTGCTTATTCACACAAACTTTCCTTATACTATCATGGTAATATAAAAATTAAGCAGACAACTCACCAAGCAGGGAACAGTTGGTTGGACAGAAGATGCTGCTACAGGTTCTGCTGGGAAATCTTCTCTAGTTGAAGATACTACCAAAACTAGCAGGTTTGACCCATATCTACCATGTAGTTCTTCAGCTACGACAGGCCAGGAAGACGGCAGTCCCGGGGGTCCAGAAGGTCCTTGAGAGTGTTGTCCAGCAGCTAGAGTTGATGGGCCAAGCATGTGTGAGCCAGTGACAGTGCTGGAAGTTCAACAGTCACTGAAGCCAGGGCCACACACAGAGGCCAATCGCAAGTCCTCTTGCCGATGCTATCAACACAGAGGCTAGAGAAGCCATGTCTGAGGATCATGGCAGTGTGATCCTAGAGACTATTTCTAAAGTTCCAATTTTTGTATCATTTCATTGGGTGGTAGTATAACAGGGCCCCAGTCCTTAATAGCCCCCAAGACCTTAGCCCAACTAACTCCATGTTGGAAGTACCAATCAGGCTGTAAAACTTAGCACATAGAGAGCACCACCTGTCAAAACTAAAACAAAGGCCTAATCCATCAAGTCCATAGTTCTGGAAAAGTCTCTAAATGTACTAACCTTACTTTTCAGCTTTTGTAGTTCTGCTTCAGGCTAACTGAAGTATGACAACTCAGGGCATGTGTAGCTTGTCTTTTGCTATTTTGTGGGTTCTTCTTTCTTCCACCCTTTTTTGTCAGCCCTTTCAACCCCCTAATACTAGATAAGAAAGAAAAAAGGATAGAAAGGAAAGGAAAGAGATCCCTGAATAAAGCCAGGGGTCAGAAAGAGGATGATGTTATTGTTAGACTACTTCCTGCTGATTAGGGATGTTGAGTTCCTTGGGGAAAGTTTGATCTACACCATCAGGTTATCTAATTTCTTCTTCGTGTACAACTACTTAATAAACCACTGCCAACAACAACTAACAACAATCAGCAAATAACCAACAGCCCACCCCACCTCTTGAGGCCCTAGTACTTATATACCCTCTGAAAAGTTCCCTGAATTCCAAACATCACACAATCCCAGGAAGTATCTGCAGCTGGCAAAATCATGCCCCTGGTAGAGCATGAGGCAAATCAGTCAGCTGCTGTGGACAATCTTAAGCAGCTCCATAAACCACACCTGGGATTAAAATGAAAACATATTCTTATAATATTTCTGTGGTTTTTTTAAAGAAAGCAAAATTCTAAAATTCTCACTATAGACATGGCTTTTGTGCTTAAATGCTCACCCTGAGAAAGGCTCAGGGCTATGCTGGGATCCCAGACCCCCATTGTAGTCACAGGTCAGCTAACAAAGACTTTCTATTGGCTTAAACACCAGCAGCTTTGGTTGTAATATGGTGAAAGTACTGGGGAAGACAGATATCAACAGCTCAAAAATTTGAACATATGCTTATCATATGATTTAGTGTATTGATCAGCTTTCTGTTACTGTAACAAATGCCTGAAGCAAATCTACTTAGAAAGAAAAAGGGTCTGTTTGTGATTACCATTCTAGAGATTTCATTCCAAGGTCAAGTGATCTTTGGGGTCTGTGATGAGACATCACCTCATAACAAAAAGTTTACAGACAAGGAAGCTGCTTACATAATGGGTTCTATGAGGAGGGCTGAGGTCCAATGATGCTTTTGAGGGCACACTCCTGATGACCTAGCTTCCTCCAATAGAAACCAATTTTTAAATATGCTAAGTTGCCAATCAAGACATTAACATGTAAGCTTTTAGGTCAGATCCAAGGGACAGAATTTGGCAACTAAATTAATAAAAACTGAAAACAATGTTTGCATGAAACCGTCACATGAATTCTCACTACTATATTTTTTTGTTGTGGTCACTTTGTTTTGTTTGAGATAAGCTCTTGCCATATGTAGCCCAGGCTAGCCTCAGACTGACACTCCCCCTGTTTCTGACTACCTGATGGCATAACAGCACTAGCCCGTGGAAACAGCTCAAATGTATATAAAATAATAACTGGATAAATGAAATGTAGCATATCTGTACAGTAGAATGTAAATAATGCACAAAGAGAAAGAAGTACAGATACATGCAACTACATGGACAAACTTTGAAGACGTTATCCTAAACGAAAGAAGTCAGAAACATGAACTGAGGATGCAGCCAGTTGACAGCCATTGTCTAGCAAGCATGGGTCTCTGGGCTCCACCCCCCAGGACCACAAAAACCAGGCAAGGTGATGCACACCTGCAATCCCAGCACCTGTGAAGTGAGGAGTTTAAGGGCTCCTTGGCTACACAGTTCAAGGCCAGCCTGGACCGTGTGAGATCCTGTTTAAAAAACAAGCAGGCCGGGCGGTGGTGGCGCACGCCTTTAATCCCAGCACTTGGGAGGCAGAGGTAGGCGGATCTTTGTGAGTTCGAGGCCAGCCTGGTCTACAAAGTGAGTCCAGGACAGCCAAGGATACACAGAGAAACCCTGTCTCGAAAAAAAACCAAAAAAAAAAAAAAAAAAAAAAAAAAAAAAAAAAAAAAAAAAAAAAAACAAGCAAAACAAAAAAAATCAAGCAAGCAGAAAGTAAGACTCAAAAGGCTCCATAGTAGTATGGCTGTGTTTATAAAGTGTCTGAGATGGATAAGGCCAGTGAAACAATACGGATTAATGAATTTTCTTGGGGGAGATCAATAAGAATCTAGCATTGGCTACTACTAGTGGTTGCACGAGATTATGAATGTAATTTGTTGGTTTGTTTGTTTTTGTTTTTTTGTTGTTTTAAGGCATGGTTTCTCAGAGTAACAGTACTGGATGTCCTGGAACTCACTTTGTAGACCAGGCTGGCCTCAAACTCACAGAGATCTGCCTGCTGGGATTAAAGGCGTGCATCACCATACCTGGCGTAATAAATGTAATTTTTAAATATGCACTGGAGTTGATCTGGGGCTGTTGCTCAATAGCAAGTCAGTAGTAAAGCCTTTGCCCAGCATGTTTAAATCTGGGTTCAATTCCTGGGACTGCTACACAAACTGGATAAAACAAATAAACAGAAAACCAAAAAACTCACTGAACTTACATTAAAATAGTTATTATGCTATTATGCTATGCTATTATCATACTATTATAATAGTAAATAATAAAAATAATATTATTATTTACTTCAATTTTTTTAATTAAAAGGAAGATGGAAGAGCTAGAAAGATGGCTCAGAGGTTAAGAGCCCTCACCATTAAAGGACTCAGGTTCAATTCTTAGCACCCACATGGTAGCTCACAACTCTGTAACTCCAACTCCAATCCAACACCCTCTTCTAATCTTTGAGGGCACCAAGTACCTATATGGTTCACATACATGCATGTAAGCAAACATTCATACACATGAAATAAATTTAAACAAATTAACTAAACAAACAAACAAACTGGGCCATCAAAACAGCTCAACAGTTAAGGCGCCTACATTCAAGACTGAAGACCTGAGTCCAGTGTCCAGGGCCCACATGGTAGAAGGAAAGAACCTTTTCCCCACACTGTCCTCTGACCTGCATGTTAATATTGTGGTACAAGCAAGCCCACCCACATACACAAATAAATAATTTAAAGTAATATTTGAGAGGCTGGAGAGATGGCTCAGCAGTTAAGAGCACTGGCTGCTCTTCCAGAGGACTTGGGTTCAATTCCCAGCACCCACATGGCAGCCCACAATTGCCTTTAACTCCAGTTCCAGGAAATCTGACGCCCTCACAGGCATACATGCAGGCAAAACACCCATGCATATAAAACAAATGAAATATTTATAAAAATAAGATAATGTATTTTTGAAACGTTTTAAAGATTAGGAAAAGGGTTTTGAGAGGTTCTGTACAATCTGGGGGTTTATCTCAGTCAGGAGGGTGTTTGCCTATCTTTGCACAAAGCCTTGGATTCCATCCTGAGCATCACATAAAACCCAGGGGAAGTAGCACAAGTAGGTGGAAGTGAAAGCAGGAGGATTGAAAGTTCAAGGCCATCCTAGGTTACCCAGTGAGTTCAAGGCCAGCCTGGTAACATGAGACCCTCTCTCCAAAAACAAAAGGCAAAGTCTCCTGTGGAAATGCTACATTGCTGCATTCTGTTGGCGTTAAAGCAATCTCTGCCTCAATTTCCCTAATTAGGGCAGCAGGAAGTTCATCCTTTTCCTGACTCCCGGAGCAGCCCAACTCCGAGGGATGCTTTATGCTGCTCTTGGAGTAGGCCTTCCTACTCCAAGTATCAGTCACCTGCCGCTCTGCTCAAAACAGTGCAAGGGCAGAGCCCTCCTGGAGCCTGATCCCACCTTGTCTTTTCTAGAGAACACCAGCAGCCGACCTTGACTTCCACCAAGAAGTGATAGACATGGAGTGCCCAAAAATTGCAGTGCAGAGGATACATGAGAGACTATTTCAAAGTGCAAATTTAAAATCTACAGTACAATCGCTAAACATTAACCCAACACAGAGGAATCATGAATGTACCCCATGCTGAGCTGGCAGATCATGAAGGAACCCCACTGTACCGGCACAGCCCTGAAGACGAGCTGGCCCAACACTATCTTATTTACTGTAGTGACTCTGAAGCTCAAAGCACAGAAGAGGGAAATGTGTCAGAGACTCAACTCTAACACCAGCAGGGCTGAATGTTCCTGACTCAGCAGCCTCCCTACACAGCTCCGTGAGGGGCTTTGTGTGTTCCTCCAAGTTCTTTCCCCAAACTATATCTAAATAACTGGACCTTGGATGACTGTATAGCAGTGCAGGAATGAAGAGTCTTAGGAGGAAGGACAAAGGACACTGTTCTGTATCTGGGACCTCTCAACTCAACAGTGACCCTTGTCCACATGCACTCTGGCTATCACATATCCCCTTTTAATTGCCATTCAATGACTGGCAGATTTTCACCCTGGACTTGCTCCTGTGGGCCTTAGCAGTTTTCCTTCTGTGAAGCATGCTTGCCTTCATTGTTCCTAATCTCGAACCCACAGGCATCAGCCATATCCATCTGGCCTGGAGCTTCAGTTGACTGTCCCTTAGTCACTACGGTGGCACCACATTGCATTTGTCATGGCAAAGCATTGACATTCCATACAGCTGCCAAGCACATCCTGAATGGCACATTTAAGAGCATACAGATCAGGGTTCCAGAGAAAGAATCTACCCAATGCTGTTGGAGCCAGTGATTTGTACTAAAGGCCCTGGACCCCCTCCTCAGACCTCCTTGCCAGGGGCCTGCTCTCTGAGCCCAAACGTGACAATCCTACTCTGAGCAGATCATCACCATGAAGCTGCTTTGCATAGCTGTGGTAGGGAAAAGGGAAGGCTGCTGCTGAGGCCTACAACTAGGTGTCAGGTCCAAAGCAAACTCCATTTCCCCACATTCCAAAAGGCAGAAGGGCAAATGGCTATTCATGGTGCCTATTAGCATCATGCTGGCCTCCAGGCTCCCTCAGCATCATAAGTACCTGTTATATACTTCAGAGTCCATGATGACAACCTAGCTCTCCTCACCTCCTCCCCTACCTTAAACCATCCAGCTCATGGGCTTCCCTCCTCCCGGCTACTCATTCTTCTCCTTATAATCATGCTATTTTCAATGTGCTTTTTCTCTTGTCTTTCTCTCTCAACCTTCCCTCTCTCAGTTTCCTCCCTCTGTCTCCCTCCTTCCCTTCTCTCTACGTGCCTTTCTCTTTCTGTCTCTGTCCCTGACCCTGTCCCTCTGTGCTCCTGTTTCTCTCACAGCTAGGCCCAGTCTGCTGGCCTCTTGGCTATCAAGTCTACTTCTTTCTCTTTGCTCTTGACTCTTCCAGATACCTCTGGTTGTTCCCTTTCTCATATCTACACTAAAAACTGTCCCCTTAAGCATACCATGGAGTGCTCATGTCATCTGTTTATACGCTAAGTGCTCCAGAGCATTGTTCTTGGAGTTTGCTCACACACTACCTACCAACCATATCCTTCCATTTCTCTTCCACTCACTGGGGAAAATTCAGTTCCTCGGGGCATGGCTGATCATGGCTACTCAGATATCCCTCCTTTGACCTCTGCTCACAAGGGGTCTTTCAGAAATTACCTGACCTTCACTTACCCTGGTGAATGGGATGCAGCAGCCCATGGAAAGGATTGGGCTTTTGACACGCTGCATGCCAGTGAGCTCCTTTCAGGAATGTCCTGGACACTGGACTGGGGCTGCAGCTAAGCTGGTAGAGTATCTGTCTGCCCAGCATGCCCAAAGTTCCATCTCTAGCATGGCATAAAGTGGTGATGGCAAACACACCTGTAGTTCCAACACTTGAGAGACAGACACAAGGGGATCAGAAGTTCAAGGTCAGAGTGAGTTCAAAGCCAGCCTGGCTTTGAGAGTCTATTAAAAAGGAAAAAAAGGTCAGATGGAGACAGGTTGATCTCTGTGAGTTCAAGGCCAGTCAGATCTTCATAGTGAGTGCCAGGCCAGACAGAGCTACAAAGAGAAACCTTGCCTAAAAATAAATAGATATCTGGATACAGATCACTTAACTCCTATCTCATTATTATTATTATTATCATTATCATATGTTTATTTATTTATTCATTTTACATCCCGATCATAGTTCCCTCCCTCCCCTCCTCAGGGTCCCACCCTTCTGTTCTCTTCCCCCTACCCCCCCTCCCCTTCTTCTCAGAAAATGGAAGCCTCCCCCAAACCATCCCACTCCAGCACATTGAGTCAAATCAGGGCTGAGCTCATCCTCTTCCACTGAGGCCAGGCACTACAGTCCCTGTTAGAAGAAAGTGATCGAAAAGCAGGCGTTAGAGTCCATGTCAGAGACAGTCCCCGCTCCACTTGCCAGGGGACCCACAGGACAACCAAGCTGCCGTTCGGTTACATATGTATAGGGGGCCTAGGTTCAGTCCATGTGTGCTCTTTGATGCTTCAATCTCTGTGAGCCCCCATGGGCCTGGGTTAGTTGATTCTCTTGGTCTTCTTGTGGAGTTCTTGTCCCTTCTGATTCTTCGATCCTTCTCCTGACACATGGAGCTTCTCAGAGGACAGTTATACTATGTTCCTGTCTGTAAGCATAGTAAAATATGGTTGATAGTGGCATGAGTTGACTCTCTCCTGGGGTAGGTCTGAGGTGGACCATTCTTTGTTTGGATAGTCCCTCAATTTCTGGTATATCTTTATCCCTGCACATCTTTTATATAGAGTAAATTTTGGGTTGAAGGTTTTGTGGGTGAGTTGGTGATCCCCTCTCTCCACCAGAAGTCCTACCTAGCTAGATGGGGGCTGCTACAGTCTCCATATCCTCTGCTGCTAGGAGTCTCAGCTAGAGTCACCCATATCCTCCCAGGGACCTGCCCTCTGGATGGTCTCCAGCTTGTCTCAGAGATGCCCCCCCTCTCAGCTCCTATCTCTTAAGCTCTGTGGCCCTGAGCCCTGAAAGAGCTGGAGAAAGTGATTGTCCAATCAGAAGCACTGATAAGGTTCCATATTTTTCTGTCTCCTCCCTCCCATCTTCCTGTCAGGCAGAAATAACTGCCTGTAGTGTTTCTCAATTTAGAAAGCAGGTAGAGAAGTTTCTATCCTTCTCTCCTAAACACAACATTTTCCACCACACAGGCCCCTGTGATCAACAGGAAAGTCAGCATCTCCTTAGGTCTTGATCCCCACAAGAGGGCAGCTAGCACACTGACTCTGAGGAAATGCTATAACAAGGACAATGGGATGTTGCCCTCTAGTGGACCCAGAGGGATCAGACAGATGGAGGAGAGAGCACATGAGATGGGACCCAAAGCCCAGAGGCATCCCCAAGTGAACATCTCCATTGCCCAGGCATCCTGATTCTGACCTGCAGTCAGTCTTTTCATGGAGTCTTGCATCATCCCCTGGAGTTTGTTCATCTAGGGGGTGGCAGCACCCTCACCTACCCTGACCAAGCTCTGGCCAGGCTGGGCATTCCTGAACTTGCAGGTTCTTGCTTGTTCTCACCCCTTTGTTCCTCTAGGAGGAGCTGCCTGCTGGTCACCTCAGACATCATCTTCCCTTATTTCCAACTCCCATTGATTCTTCTGGCTGCCATGGCACCACTGTGGGGGATTTGTTTGTGTTTTGTTTTGTTTTTTTGCTAGATCTGTATATCTGTTCTTGACCTCTCTCTACAGTAGTGATTCTCAATCTTAGGGTCACGACCCCCTTGGAGGGTTGAATGACCTTTTCACAGGGATCCCGTATCAGATATCTTGCATATCAGATATTTACATTACAATCAAGAACCGTAGCAAAATTACAGTAATGAAGTAGCAACAAACTAATGTTATGGTTGGGGGTCACCACAACACCAGGAAGAAGTATTAGGAAGGTTGAGAACCACTGCCCTAGAGCTTCAGACCAATCGGTTCAGCTGTCCCCTGATGCCCATCTGCAAGCTCCTTAAACACATCCACCTCAGGATATTCAAAATAGGGCTCATCATCTTCCTCAGTCCCTCTCCTCATGGTTTTCCAGCTCCTCTTGAAGCATGTTTCCTTGATATGGAGAACAGTGTGGTGGGTCAAGGTCAGCCTTGGGGGCAAAAGATTTATTCCTCCAAGTGTGAAGTGTTGCTAGAAAAAAGCTCTCAGCTGTCTGTCTTCTTTGGGGATACCTTCTGGTGTAGAGAGGGACCTCACTAAAGTTGCCTTCCCTATCTCCCTTTTTAAAAATATTTTATCTATTTGTTATGTATACAGTGTTCTGTCTGCATGCAGGCCAGAAGAGAGCACCAGATCTCAATATAGATGGTTGTGAGCCACCATGTGGTTGCTGGGAATTGAACTCAGGAACTCTGGAAGAGCAGAGTTCAGTGCTCTTAACCTCTGAGCCATCTCTCCAGTCCCCTTCCCTTATTTAATGAATCTGTATCCAATGACTGGACTGCATGTGATACACACACACACACACACACACACACACACACACATCTCATTATGCCAGGCATGGTGGCGCATGCCTTTAATCCCAGCACAGGGGAGCCAGGGGCAGGCAGATCTCTGAGAGTTCAAGGCCACCCTGGTCTACAAAGCAAGTCCAGGACAGCCAGGGCTCTGTCACACAGAAAAACCCTGTCTTAAAAAAGCAAAACAAAAAATTGTAGCAGCTTCCTAGTTATTTTGGAACACTACTCCTACATGTGTGTAAAATGATTGGCTTTCTAGATTCCCAGAGGATATTAAAAAGCTAGACTAACATATAGTCATCACACTTGGCTATTTACTATTAACACAATGTACTGAAAACAGAGCCCTTTGAAAAGATGACTAGACATTATGTATAAAATGTAACATTGGTAGGCTAATAAAGGTGATTGAATCCAAAAAAAAGAAGAAAAGGAAAAGAAAAATAAAACAAAATCTCATTCATAAATATAGAAACATAATTGCTTTTCTTTCGTTTCATTTTCTTTCTTTTGTTTTGTTTTTGTTTTTCAAGGCAGGATTTTTCTGTGAAGTCCTGGCTGTCCTGGAACTTGCTTTGTAGACCAACCTGGCCTCAAACTCAGAGATCTGCCTGCCTCTGCCTCCTGAATGTTGGGATTAAAGGTGTGTGCCACAGGACTACACACAGAGAAACATTGTCTTGAAAAACAAAAACAAAAAAAAAAAAAAAAAGAAAAGAAAAAGAAATGGTGGCGCACGCCTTTAATCCCAGCACTTGGGAGGCAGAGGCAGGCGGATCACTGTGAGTTCGAGGCCAGCCTGGTCTACAAAGTGAGTCCAGGACAGCCAAGGATACACAGAGAAACCCTGTCTCGAAAAAAAAAAAAAAAAAAAAAAGAAAAAGAAAAAAGGTGTACCATCACCGCCTGGCATAATTTTTTAACATAACATTAAAAATGAAATCCAACAGTGTATTTTCTAATTTTATCATGACAAACGTTTTTCTCACCAATGAAAACGTATCTAAATTTCAGAAAACCTGTTCACATTAATTATTTACCACATTATGATGAATAACAGAGTGTGATGAAGTTCTAGGTTAGATTCCCAGCAAAACATGTAACACACACACTACATACACACACATACTACACACACACTCTACATATACACACACTACACACACACACACACACACACACACACACACACACACACACACACA
>CAJQZJ010033149.1:9723027-9755257 GCA_907164525.1 Lophiomys imhausi
ACACACACACACACACACACACACACACACACACACACACACACACAGGAGGGGGAAGAGGAGAAGCAAAACAAGCAAGGTGAATCTGGTTATAGTGATCCAAGTCTGAAATCCCAGGACTCAGGAGCCTAAGATAAGAGGATCAGCTCAAGGCCAGTCTTATCTACACAGAAAGAACTTATCTCAAAATGCCTCTATATGTGTGCCTGTGTGTGGGTGTGCCTCTGTGTGTGTGTGTGTGAGAGAGAGAGAAATATTAATATACTAAGAAAGAAAAAATGTCAGAAGCTGGAAGAAAAAAGTTTACTAGAATTCAATACTAATGATAACATTTGAAAAGGACTGAAGAAAATTGTTTGAACTACATGATGTGAGTCCACAAAAATCTCAGTAGTCAACCTAAAAGTCAAATTGAGGCACATCAAGTGCCAGAACAAGGATTTATTGGAGCAAAAATGAAGATGACTACCTGAGAACAAAACACAACCCCAGTTGTTAAGGATAAGTGCCCCTGAAATGGTATGGGAGGGACTGGCTTTGTTTTTGTTTTTGTTTTTTTTTTTTGGTTTTTTTTTTTTTTTTGGTTTTTCGAGACAGGGTTTCTCTGTGTATCCTTGGCTGTCCTGGACTCACTTTGTAGACCAGGCTGGCCTCGAACTCACAAAGATCCGCCTGCCTCTGCCTCCCAAGTGCTGGGATTAAAGGCGTGCGCCACCACCGCCCGGCTTGTTTTTGTTTTTTAACAAGAGGGAGATTACAGCAGAACAGGATAGTGACTGGCTGTTGTTGTTCATCAAACTTTTTGTTCCAGGTAAAAAGTGAGACAAGCAGGAAAACTCTTTCTTTCCCTGGTGTGTTTGTATCTTTACGTCATAGGAAGTCTGCAGGAACATGTGCCCATGTCTCATGTTTCCCCTGTGCTAAAGAATTCTGTGACTTGATTCTTGTGTATTTAAAATACTTTCTCATTTCCACTCTTCAGTTAACATAAAGATGAATGGTTGCTGGGCGGTGGTGGCGCACGCCTTTAATCCCAGCACTTGGGAGGCAGAGGCAGGCGGATCTTTGTGAGTTCGAGGCCAGCCTGGTCTACAAAGTGAGTCCAGGACAGCCAGGGCTGTTACACAGAGAAACTCTGTCTCGAAAAACCAAAAAAAAAAAAAAAAAAAAAAGATGAATGGTTAATCGGGTTCAATCATCTCGCAAAGTCTTTCTCCAGAAGCAATGTTGATCAATGGATGCTTCTGAAGGGTTAAGGGCTAGAGTCCCATGTCCCTAGGGAGGCTCATTCCTAGGTGGTAGTGTGTGATGTAGGAGGGGCAGAGGAGACTCCTAAGGCTGGGACCACATCATAGGTAGCAATAGGGCACTCTTGTGAGTGCCCACTCTTTTGATAGTACTGTTTCATTGTTTAAATGATCTGGTCACTAAGCAACTCTAAGTTTGCACTTCAAAGGTATCAATGATTCTTCAACAAAATAAGGTATAAAATTTATAATTTTGTCCCAGTGCACAGAAATATAAACGATCATGTTTGTGTCTTTCTACAATGGGACAGTTTATTGAGTAACAATAATTTCACAAAGCAGGTGGTTTCACTGGCAGCAATTTGCCAAGAATGTCACTTTCCTTGTTAGTCAGGCCAAAGGAAACATGGTTTACCTTATTCCAGTCTTTATTTTGAAGCAGGATCTCACTCTTTAGCCCTGACTCGCCTGGAATTCACTGTCTAGACCAGGCTAGTCTCCACCTCCTATGCTTAACTCTGCCTCCCTGGTGCTGGGATTAAAAGTTAATTTTAACTCCCAGACCATCCATCACACAGTATGCAAATATGTGTGTATATATACAAACATATATGGAGATATGCATGCCTGTGTTACAGAATGGCTGTAAAAGGCTAAATACACCATGGCAGAATTCAAGAGATTTCTCAAAAGGCCTGAGAGGTCGGGAGGCTGCAGAAATGTAAAGAGAATGTTTGTGGGGGTAAGCTCAGGTGGGAAGTCTGTTGGAGGTGCTGACGTAGAGCCAGCTGCTTCTGGGCCACAGGTTTGCACAGAGGTGCAGCGTGAAATCTGTCTGCAGAGCTGAGTTTTAGAAACCAAGGTCAGGATGTTGTCCAGGTGGACAAATGGACAGCATGTCCTGACATCCAGACAGGCAGACTTCAATCCAAGCAGGCCCTACCAACAGCAGCGACCAAACCAAACTGAAGCCCCTGGGACAGTCAGAAATCCTTTGCCTGTGGGTCCCTTGCCACACACACCCTATAGAGAAGAACCGTTGCCATCACAATGTAAGGAGTTCTCTTCTTTATGGGATCCAGGTAAGGGAGCTGCACCCTTTCCCTAGTCTGCTGTATCCAATATGTTCTTGGGGCTAGTTTACTTGATATGATTTTAATATGTCCATGTGCTTCTACAGTCTCAGTTCACCCCAACAAATGTATAGGGTGGCACCTCTTCCACTCCCAGGAATAAGCCAGTTATCAGTCTGTACGGTATGTTCGGTGCTGGACAGATGGTACCAGTCAAACATTCTCCAAGGTACATTGTCATTCTCCACCCTTAAAAGGGAGCCAAATGCTACTTGTAAAGGAGAGTCTCTCAAGGCAAGGCACAATCTGAAAAACTGTTTTACACACTATGGAATCACTTAGGGCAGGGCCTGCTCTCAAAAATGTTGCTGACCTCCAACCTAAACATCACTGTATGCTGAGACCAAGAAGAGTATAAATAAAGGTCCAGTTGGGATGACCAGAGGGACTAGTTGAGAATGCCTCTTCAGCATGTCCTAAAGCTTTTGGTCGTTGTAGAAGGGAATATTGTAATCATGGATTTTGGAGTCCCTAAATTCGCCAAGAAGTCTACATCCGACTGTTCTGATTGTTTCAATTGTCTTATTGTTCATCCTGTTTAAGTTTAAAAACACTTCCCATTTTTTTGTTTTTTTTTAATAATTTATTTTTTATTTCTTGAAGTTACATCTCAATCACAATCCCCTCCCTACTCCCCCCTCCTGTCCCACCCCACTTCCCATTTTTGACAGAAAGAAATAATGTGTATTATGAGTTTACAAGTGTCCTCAGTAATGTCTTCGAAGGTACTGCATATATCCTAGATTATATAGGGAAAGGTCAGAAGTAGGGAGAGCAAGCCCCATGGGTCAAACTGGCTTCTGGTTGATCATTATCTCAGGACGGTCACACAGAGGCATTGTTAATAAGAAAATTGCTATTGCCTTCGGAGTAGTTTTGACCCTTGTCTCAAGTTGCTTAAACAGCTGCACTATTGTGACTGGAACCCTAGAAGCCCGTAGGAAAGAACAACTCAGAGAAAAGGAGACATGTAAAATGGAAGCAAAGATGCTAAGCTTCCATCCTGCTTGTTGTTACTCAGTAGGCATCTGCAAGCTGGAGGTGGAAGAGAAAGTCTCCAGTCAGGGCCTTTCATAGCCCACATTTGTTCTCCAACAACAGGCATTCAGACTTTTAAGGTTTAATAAGGAGAAAGGGGAGGGCCCTGGTAAGCTCTCAAGATTTCTATTGCCTATGGGAGACTAAAAAGATTGCCTTGTTGGGTTTTGTTCATTTGTTTGTTCCTATATTTGTTTTTGGATTGGGACAGTGCCTTACAATATAGTCCAGGTGTGCTGTGAACCCCGCCTTAGCTTCCTGAGGAGTGTTGGATCACAGGCTTACACAACCATATCCAGTCTTTCCACCCCATAGCAGGTACACACACATACATACATACATTCATTCATTTATTTGTTTATTTATAGGGCTACATCTTTTTTTTTTTTTTTTGTTTTTTTTTTGTTTTTTCAAGACAGGGTTTCTATGTGTAACAGCCCTGGCTGTCCTAGACTTGCTTTGTAGACCAGGCTGCCCTCGAACTGACAGAGATCCACCTGCCTCTGCCTCCCGAGTGCTGGGATTAAAGGCGTGTGCCACCACGCCTGGCTATAGCTTTTGTTCTTGAAAAGGAAGGTGAAGGGGGCAGTGGAAGCCATAGCATTCCATCTGCTAGGTCACCAAATTGTCGCAGTTCCAGGTCCAGGAATCAAACCTAGATCACAGGGGTTCTACCACTGAACTACCACGAAATGGAAGCAGTATCATCAGGTCAGAGAAATATATAATGGTGTAACCAATTCTCTTCATTCACCTCCTAGTGGATGCAAAGCTTGTGTGTCCAAGAGGAAAATCAAGGTGGAGAGAGGTTAATTACTTATAGTGAGGATGGAGAACCCTGAGGCAGTTCTCACAGCAGTGTGGTCCCAAGCAAAGGAAATAGGGGGCTTTAACTGGGGAAATATACATATTCATATACTGAAGACATTTCTTCTTAGGTAGAGGAGCGACATACCCCTGAGCACATGTAGTTCCAGTTCATGTACCTCATACTCAAAACAACAATGAATACAAGCCTCTGCATGTTCATATAGCAATGAGCAATGTTTACACTGAAGGTCACCTAAACAGAATGAGAGTGACTCAGGGTTTTGGGTGGTTCCTTTTAAGTTTCAAGGAATTTTCTCAGTGGTGGTGCAGGATAGGGGGACTTTAATCGGTCATCTAAAAAGGTAGAAGCTTCTACTCCTGGGATACATATGAGTCTGCCCCCAAAAGAGTCCTCTGGCAACTAACAGTAGCCTCAGATCTTCAGTTCAGAGACAATTCTGATTTTTTGTTGTTGTTTTAGAGAGCTGATCTTTCTCAGTGCTGTATTTAGAAGCTTCAAAATACCATCGAAGATATATATCTTCCACTTCATTTTGTTTGTTTGTTTGCTTGTTTGAAATCCTGCTTTTCCAACTGAATGAATTAACACACATTTCAGAACTTCAGAAGACCCTCACTCTAGCCATTGGAGTTTTAGTTTTTGTTTTGTTTCATTTTTATCGTGTGCTTGTGTGTATGATGTATGTGAGCATAGTCAGGAGGGCAGGTGTCACATGTGCATATGCATGTGCAGGTTAGCAGGTAACTGTGGAGTTAGCTGTCCCCAGCCACCTACACTCTAGGGAAAAATTCAGGTCACCAGGATTGCACCCCCAACATCTTTACCACTGAGCCACCCTGGCTGCTTGCCACGGGAGTTTAATATTTTTCTTTGTCTCAACTTGGTATCTGCAGTTGAAGATATGGCCTCAGCTTTCTGCTCCTACAACCATGGCCCTATTTGCTGTCATGCCTACCATGATGGACTCTAGATCCATCTAGAACCTTGACTAATTCATTGACCAGATGCAGAGAACAGGAAATAGTTCTGTTCTTGAACAGTAAAAAATAGAATAAAGGTCTCAGATAACTCAAAGATAAAACAGGAGAAAACATTCCTATGGTAAAGATAAATGTTCAGCTCCAAATGAATTACAAGGACCAGTTAACATGGAGAAAGATACAAACAATGAGACATGTACAGGAAGAAGTAGGCTGTTTTCAGAGAAAATAATCATTCACACTGAATATTAGATTCCAGAAAAAAGCAAGCAGTTAGGACAAAGGTTGGACTTAAAAGTCTTGATCAAATGGGATTCTTTACATACAACTCAGATATGTAAGGATTTAGGAAGTATGTCATCACGTTGTGTTCTCTGAGGAAGCAGACCGGGGGAAAAATTAAAACATGTTTTAATTGAAAAGATATAGACCACAGCAAAGAACCCATAAGAAAAATGCCTAGTGTTTCTGAGTAAAAAAATTGGCAGCTGGGTGGTGGTGGCCCACACCTTTAATCCCAGCACTTGGGAAGTGGAGGCAGGTGGATCTCCTTGAGTTCAAGGCCAGACTTGCCTACAAAGCAAGTTTCAGGACAGCCAGGGCTACACAGAGAAACCCTGTCTCAAAAAAAACAAAAAAAAAAAAAGAAGAAGAAGAAGAAAAAAAATTGGCTGTATGTAATATGCTTTGAAACTATATGAAAAATAAAATATAAGTAACCACAAAGGCATCCCTCTCAGTCTCATGGGACCATTTTCCTATGACTACATAGGTGTTGTTTGTAAAGCCAGCTGAAGTTTTTAGGGAAGATTATCCTGCAAAGGGAAGGCTCTGTGGTTGTTGTAAGTCACATTCCTTGCAGAGTTCTCAAGTTCAGTATATTTGCCTGGCTGAGTGTGTGGTGTTCTCGTGAGTCTTGCTTCTCCAGGACTCTCCACCTTAGTCTTGATTTTATTCTTTTACTTGTCTTAGAAATCCAGTTTCTAAGCCGGGCAGTGGTGGCGCACGCCTTTAATCCCAGCACTTGGGAGGCAGAGGCAGGCGGATCTTTGCGAGTTCGAGGCCAGCCTGGTCTACAAATTGAGTCCAGGACAGCCAGGGCTACACAGAGAAACCCTGTCTTGAAAAACCAAAAAAAAAAAAAAAAAAAAAAGAAAGAAAGAAAAGAAAAGAAATCCAGTTTCCACTAAGTAAGTGTTGTGTTCAAGATCTTCCAGTTGAGCTGAAAATTCCAACAAACAAACACCCCCAACATTCTAGTGGGAATTACTACCCAACCTGCATGTCTCAGACCAATGTCCTAACACTTTCATGGAAGCTCTTGATCACCTTTTGGACTAGAAAGAGCTATGTATTCTCATGGTTTTAGTTGCTTGGTTTAGAAGGATATGGTATTTATTTTATTTGTATGTATGAGTGTTTTGCCTGCATGTATGTATGTGCACCATGTGCAAGAGTGTTGCCTATGGAGGCCAGAAGAAGTGTCAGATCCTTTGGAACTGGAGTTACAGATGGCTGTGAGTCACTATATGAGTGCTGGGATTCGAACCTAGGATCTGTGTAAGTGCAAAAACTGCTCTAACCCTTTGAGCCATCTCTCCAGCCCCAAGGTTTTTTGGGGTTTTGTTGTTGTTTTGTTTTATTTCTTTTGGTTTGGATGTTTGGGATTGTTTTTTTTTTTTTAGACAGGTTCTCTTTAGGTAGCCCTGGCTAGTCTGCAACTTTCAGGCTGATCTTCTGTTTCCTTCTCTCTCTGTTTCCCAAGTGCTGGGTTTATAAGTATATGCCACCCCACTCACCCCAACCCCACCTGAATATTTCTTTCTCTCTCTCTCTCTCTCTCTCTCTCTCTCTCTCTCTCTCTCTCTCTTTCTCGACAGAGCCTCCTTATGTCACCCTGGTGGCCTGGAATTCACTGTGTAATGAGATTGGTTTCAGACTGACAGGGATCTTCATGCCTCTGCCTCTCAAGTGCCGGGATTAAATGGCATATAACACCATTCCCAGTCTTTTTTAAAATTGAAATCAGACTAAAGAGGATGATTGACAGAGGTAGATACAAGTCTTTCTCCCCCTCTGTACACACACACACACACACACAGAAATACACTTACACACACTCACACACCCATAGACACATACACACACTCACACACACATAGACACATACACATATACTCACACACACATAGACACACATACACATACACACAGTTACACACATACTCATACACACACACACACACACACACACACACACACACACACTAAAAAATCAGTTGTAACTTACAATGTGCTTATACTAAATCAACCCAACCAAAAACTCCCTTAGGACCTTTCCTGGCAACAAGCCCTAACACTGTCTGAGACTCAAACATTCTGCAAAGGAGGCAATATCTATCCTTCACACAGTCTAGGCCTAATTCTCACAGAGCAGGTCATAAAACAGCTCTTTAAATGCACAGTCTCAGACAAAGACCTGGGAGACTTGATATCCTGAAGGGACTCAGTCCTGATGTCTGAATGGGCCCTGAGTAGGAGAGGACAGTGGGTTCACTATCCTGTTGATATCCCGGCCAAGTCTGAGGAGATCTGCTAGGGAAGTGCTGAGAGACATTTTAGAAGCCCCTTGCTGGGCAACTAGTTTGGCATTAGCCTTGGAAAACATTAGGATTGGGCCCCTCTCGAATAGTCAGCAGCCTAAAAAACAAAGAACTGGAGGAACAGGACTCAGTAACTGGTTTGAAAGAAAGGGGCCTGAGTCACGTCTCTGGCCCTGGAGGAAGACATGACATCCTGAACTTCCCAGAAGGTTATCAATGGATAACTTTCTAAACCTGACTCCAAGAGTTACAAATCTTATGAGTTTACTACATAGCAGAATGTTTTTCTGATTGATAAAGATCAAACTCATATCATTGCTCTTCCCCCCCTTAAAATTTAATCAGAATTTTAATTTCAATTTAATTTAATTTCAAATTTTAACTTTAATTTCAATCTGTCCTGTTAATCATGTGGACAGAACAAAGTCCTTCAGGAGAGGCTACTTGTACTAGATACCACTTAGGAAACACACAAATGCCTGCCTAGGATGTTGTTCCACATAGTGGTCTCTGTGCCCATTGTCTGCACTCACTCCACCCCTGAGTGTGCACACCACTCTGCTCTATAACAAACTCCATCTTTTGCACTATGCTCTGTTGATCTCATCTGAATTCTTTCCACAGAGGTAGCATGGATGCTGCAGGGAAAAGAAGATCCACCTTATGATAGTCACAAAATGTATCACCCTAAAATGCAAGTTGAAGCACATTGAGTGTGAAGAGAAAGTATACTGGAGTCAAAAAGAGATTGGTAGCCTGAGAAGAAAACATGAACTCTAGACCGAATAAATGTTCTTGTACAGATTGCCCAAGGGTTGTGGGATTTATAGATTAAAAGAAGGATGAGGAATTGGGGAGGAAGAAGTTGGGAGTGTACCTCAGAGGTAAGAGTGCTAGCCTAGCATGTACAAGGCCCTGTTACTAAACAACAACAACAACAAAAAAAAACCAAGAAAGATGTTAGAGAAACCAGATAGTTACCGTGTGTGTGTATGTGTGTGTGTGTGTGTGTGCTAAGAACAGCATGAGACTTTGGTTGGGTACCAGTCACCTATACTCTATGTCCCAGGTAAGGATTGCAGTAAGCAGGGAAAAGCTTATTCCAAGAGCCTTTATTATCCTGTGGTGTCAGGGAGTCCACATAAACCTGCTATGCTAGGTCACAATAACTTAAGTGACTTTGATCTGACCACTCATATTTTCTCTAGGCTAAAGAGTTTGTGACCTCATTCATATGACATTTTAAATCACGTTTCATACTTAATAATACATATTAGAGCCAGAGACATGGCTCAGCAAATTAAGTGCTCACTTCACAAGCCTGATAATCCGAATTTGATCCCTAGAACCCAGATTAAAAAGAAAACAGAAGCTGGGCATGGTGGTGCATGCCTTTAATCGCAGCACTTGGGAGGCAGAGGCCAACTCACTGTGAGTTTGAGGCCAGCCTGGTCTACAAAGCGAGTCCAGGACAGCCAGGGCTGTTACACAGAGAAACCCTGTCTCAAAAAAGCAAACAAACAAACAAACAAAAAACCCAACAACAACAAAAAAAAGAAAACAGAACTGACTCCACAAAATTGTCTTCTGACACACACACACACCATACACACACTAATAATAAGTAATTTTTAAAAATAATCAGTATTTAAAAAAATAAGTGAAAAAATAAAAAAATAATTATAAACATGAGTCAAGAATGAGATAAGAGTCACTGGGCACAATGGCAAATGCCTGTAATTATAGCACTTGGGAAGTGGATACAGGCAGATCTGAAATTCAAGATCATCTTCAGCTATATATTGAGTTCCAGGTCAGCCTGGGCTGTGAGAGAGCTAGCCTAGAAACAAAAAACAAAAAAAGAAAGAAAGAAAGAAAAGAAAAAAGGAAGGGAAAAGGAAGAGAGAGAGAGACAGAGAAAGGGAAAAAAGGAAGGAAGGAAGGAAGGAAGGAAGGAAGGAAGGAAGGAAGGAAAGACAAAATGGAGTAGGGGGCCTGGAGTGATGGTTCAGGGTTAAGAGTATGTGCTGTGCAATAGCGAAGACTGGAGTTCAGACCCTGGTTGGTTCTTATGTGATAATCTAGGCATCAAGGAGGGCTGAGCCAGGAAAAATCACTGGAGTTTGCTGGCTTTCAGCCTAGCCAAGAAGACATGCGCCCCAGGTTCAGGGAGAGACCCTGCCTCAAAGAAATAGGCAGAGAGAGACAAATGGTACCTTCTGCTGGCCTCCAAGCACATGCAGACATGTGTGCCTGCCCTTACACATGTGCATGCACTTACACACAGAGGCATACAAATAAACACGCAAACAATTAAATAAATACAGTTTCTTTAAAAAAACAAAACTATCATGGTGGTGCATGCCTTTAATCCCAGCACATGGATACAGAGACAGTCAGATCACCTGAGGTAGATTCCCAGAGTCCACACAGCAAAAGGAAAGAATGGACTCCACAAAGTTGCCCTCTGACCTTCACAGGCAAGCTGCAGTATGCATATCCACATATATGCTTCCTCATACAAAATAAATAAATGTAACAAATATTTTTGAAAGAAAGTAAAACTGTTAGGTGGTAAATAAAGAAATAAGCCCCCTCTTTTTTGAGGGGCTAGAGGCTAGACAGATCTCTGAGAGGCAGACAGATAGGGAGAAAAGCTAGATTGCACACTTCCATCTTTCCTCTCATGCTCCTGACCTGATACAAAGGCCTGAAGGCCTGGCAGGCTTTCTCTCTAAGGCTTCCTTGCCAGTGGACTGGCCTGACAAGTTCAAGGCCAGATCAGGACATGTCAACTCTGAAGTTGTGAGCCCATCAGCCTCCTGTCTTTGTTCAAACTGACCAACCCTGCATTAGGGGAGGAAAAACACTCAGGGATCCTGAAAACTCCCAGCCACTAGGAGAGACCACGCTTTGACTTCACAAGTCTCACCCTGACCCTGCTCTGCAAATGTGTATACCTTGCAACATGTGTGTGTGTGTGTGTGTGTGTGTGTGTGTGTGTGTTTCCTCACCCCTAATGAAAGCCTTTCTTCATCAGCTGATTCTGTCTTCTTTTTTTTTTTGGTTTTTCGAGACAGGGTTTCTCTGAATATCTCTGGCTGTCCTGGACTCGCTTTGTAGACCAGGCTGGCCTCGAACTCACAAAGATCCGCCTGCCTCTGCCTCCCAAGTGCTGGGATTAAAGGCGTGCGCCACCACCGCCCGGCTTGATTCTGTCTTCTATGTCTGAGATTCCTGCTGCTATCTGTTGCGATCAAGATTTGTCTTGCCTTTTAACTCTTTAACTAGCAGAGTAAATGAACCTCATGAAGAGCCCCAGACAGTAACACTTTATAGCTTTATCTGTCTCTCTCTCTCTCTATCTCTCTCTTAATTTGTTTTCTTTTTTTGAGACAGAGTTTCTCTGTGTAGCTTTGGCTATCCTGGAACTCACTTTGTAGACCAGGCTGGCCTCGAACCCACAAAGATCTGCCTGCCTCTGCCTCCCAAGTGCTCGAATTAAAGGCATGTGCCACCATGCCTGGCTCCCTATCTCTCTTTTTAAAAGACATTTTGTGTGTGTGTGTGTGTGTGTGTGTGTGTCCATCCCTCAGAAGCCAAAAGATGGTGTCAGAGTCCCTGGAGCTAGTTATAGGCAGTTGTGAGCACCCCAAGGAACTGAGGTCCTTTGGAAGAGCAGCAAGCATTCTTAAACCCCCCCCCCCCACAACCATGACTTCATTTTTCTTTCTTTTTGAGACAGGGCCTTACGCAGCTCAGGCTAGTTTCTAACTTGCTGTATAGCTGAGAATGACTTTGAACTACCAATTCTCCTACCTCCACTTCTGGAGTGTCGATATTACAATAGTCTTTCCTCTTTCCTTTTTCTTTGACTCATTGCAGTACAAAAGTCATTTTGTGACACACACATCCACACACTTGGACACGTATCAGGTGTGATGATGCAGGCCTGTAATTCCAGCACCTGGAAGGAAGAGGCAGGTGGGTCTCTGTGAGTTCAAGGCCATCCTGATCTATATGGCCTTGGACATCCAGAGATACAATAAAGGGAATTGGGGGTAAATACATGCATATAAGAGTAGGACACTGTGACAACCTCCAAAATAGTAGTGTTGGAACTTGGACAGAAGCAGATATCTGGATAGTACATTAACTGGTCCTAGCAGATATCTGGATAGAACAGTAACTGGTCCTAGGGTGTCTAAGCTTCGGTAAGAGTAGGGGAGTGTTCCTATTGGAGGGCAGTCTGGCCTGGGGTGTGGGGGTCAGAGTTGGGGAGGAAGGTTTCTGCTTGTTGAGACAGCCCAGCACAGAGTGAGAGTCCAGTCAGTGTGTGAATAGTCTCAGCACAATGTGGGAGGCAATCCAGCATGAAATCTTGGAGCCTGACCACAGCCCGGGGCAACAGGAAGCAGCCAGGATGAAAGGGAGACAGTGTACGTCAGCAAAGCTCAGACACTGCAGCAGTGGAGGCTGGCTGGTTATCAGGACCAATGTGAAGGTGACAAGAAAAGATGTAAATGTAGGCTATGTCTTCAACCCAAGGTGAAACAGTGCCTAGTACAGTCAGGAAGCCAGGACCGCCCAGACCATGAGGCTGGCTCCACACCTGTCTGTGTGGACCAATACAGCTGCATTGCCAGATATGACCTGTGACATGAAGGTCCCAGAGCCAATCAGAAACATGATGGTTGCTCTGTAGGTGTATTTCCCTCTTGAGGGGGAGTGTCCTGTCGCCTACACCACACTTTCTTTTCTTCTGTCCATCTCAGGGCTCTATTAAAAGCTGTCCCCTGACTGACAGAGGTAGGCTTCTGAGTACCCATCAAGAGCTACTGACTACAATGCCCTAGAGGAGTCTGAACCAGAAGAGGAACAGAAAAGACTCTGGTCTCAGAACATTGGTTCTCTGGCTGGCTGGCATCTTACTGACTTAGACCTGTACCACTGAAAGGGCACACGGTAACTTCAGCCAAATTTCTAGAAAGAGGCTTTCGTACAAAATCCTAGTACTTAACAACAGGTGTAGAACTAATAGAAGAGGATTCTGGGCCTAAAATACAAACCCATGCCACTATAGATAAAAAGTCAAAATGATTCAAAAATGGGTGCATGCACAGATATATCAAGTAATTGGACTGGTATGGTGGTTCAGTGGATGGAGGTGGTTGGTGTGGAGCCTAATGGCCTGGAATTGTTGAGACGGAAGGAGAGCTAACTCCTGCAAGTTGGTTCCAGGAGAAATGCCTACACTGGGTGTAGTGGTTTATACCTGTAACCCCAATACTTTGTAGGCTGAAACAAGAGGGTTGACACAAATTTAAGGCTAACCTGGGCTACATAGTGAGTGAACTCCAGGCCAGCTGGTGCTACACAGATAGATTCTGTGTCAAGACAAACAAAAATAAAAAATACTGCTTATTCCAAGCCAGGTTTCATGGGCCGACACCCAGGACAGTGAAAGCAGAACTCAGGGAGAATGCTGTAGCAGATGAATGATGAGGCCTCTGTAGACAAGACCAGGACTAAATCCAGGGCCCAAAGAGGTTGGATTTACCGTGAGAATGTCACTCCAGTACAGAGCCCATAATGTCCAAAGGTCCTCTTGCAGTAGCATAAGCTACACATGGCTAAAGAGCACTTAAAATTAGTTTTTTACAAGTGATAAATTGTATGTGTTCAAGTGTTTTTGTCAGTGTATATTAATTATACATAATAACTAGTCTCATTATGCATTTTCATACATTTTATAATTATATGTTTCATTCATATTCATCTTGTCATATCTTATCCCCTTCCCACTGACTCCCTCATCCCAACTAGTCCTCCTTTTTAGTTTCATGCCTTTTTTTTAATGACCAAGTGTGTCTCATTAGGCCTGCTTACAGAAGTATGGGTGAGGGTTTGTTTCCAGGTGTATGAGCACCTTATCAGAGGCTACACCACTAAACAAAATGTCTCTCCCAATCTCTATCAGCCATTAACTTTGCATAAATACGTGGGGTAGAGTAGGTTCCCATGAAGCTTTCTCCCCTCCGTGACAGGATGTTGATGTGCCCAGTTTTGTGCAGATCACGTGCAGATAATCACATCTGTTGTGAGTTCAAGAGTACAATAGCCATATCATGCTTGGAAGTCAACATTTCACACCACTCCGCTTTCTTCTCTTATATTTCTCTCACCCTTTCTTTCTCAATGTTCCTTGAGCCTTGGAGGACATTATGTAGATGATCCATTTATGGCTGATGTAGCTAATCCAATGGTCATTTGTTCTCAGCACTCTGACCAATTATGGACCCCTGCAGTTACTGATACCCACTGCAGAATGAAACTTTTCTTAGTTTTTTTTTTTTTTTTGGTTTTTTCGAGACAGTTTCTCTGTGTAACAGCCCTGGCTGTCCTGGACTCACTTTGTAGACCAGGCTGGCCTCGAACTCACAAAGATCCGCCTGCCTCTGCCTCCCAAGTGCTGGGATTAAAGGCGTGCGCCACCACCGCCCGGCTCAGTTTTTTTTTTTTTTTTTTTTAAAGAAGGTAATCTGATGAACACATTATATCCTTTTAGCAAAACAACAGTACTAGCTTCCTTACTAGGATCTATGGCCTTTGAGCCATGGGCTTTTGCTAGTTTTACAGTACTAGATATGAATTCCCTCTTTTTGAACAGACTTAACAAAAAAAAAAAAAAAAAGCGCCAGGCGGTGGTGGCGCACGCCTTTAATCCCAGCACTTGGGAGGCAGAGGCAGGTGGATCTTTGCAAGTTCGAGGCCAGCCTGGTCTACAAAGTGAGTCCAGGACAGCCAGGGCTACACAGAGAAACCCTGTCTCGAAAAAAAAAAAAAAAAGCAATTGGTTGCGCCCATAACAGGCTTGCCACTATAGCACCAGTGGATAGATCTTTTCTATCTTTTCTAGTGAACTGATACTGTTAGATCCAGGGTCTGAAGTTGAATACAATCGTTGATAACAATTCTTTCCTAGAAGCCTGGATAGCATCTTCTAGCACTATGAGGGCTAGGTAACAAGGAGGAAATTTCCATTCCGGTCCCAACTTAATTGTTCTATGTCCCACAAAGGACAGCATATGGTATCTTCAGCAATATGGTTTCATGAACCAGTTCTGGTAGGCAACCAACAACAGTAGCAATTGTTTGTAAAATTTTTAATTTCACTTAATTTAAATTAAAATATTGAAATAGGCATGAATGTCTAGTACAGCAATTTGAAACCTGTGGATTGCAACCCCTTTGGGGGTTGAATAACCTTTTCATAGGGTTTTCCTAATACCATAGGAAAACAGATATGATTCATAACAGTAGCAATGTTATGAAGTAGCAATGAAAGTAATATTATGGTTGGGGAGTCACCAACATGAGGACCTGCATTAGAGGGTCACAGCATAATGGTGTGCTTTGTAGAGCTTTTGCAACCTTCAATTCTCTCTGATAATTCTAAAAATATTTTCAAGCAATATAAATGAAATTTTTTTTGTGTAAATCAAGTTTGCATGGATCTTGAGTCCCATATAGGCAAGTTAAACGAACTCATCTGCTAAGTGTGGTTCATCTGGTGGTGTTTGGGGCAGGCAAAGGACATAAAAAAAAAAAAAAAAAAAAAAAAAACTGCCTCCAGACAGACACTATTAGAGCACAGTGATGACCAGGTGCTATCTAGCCATGTGTTTGTTGTTCATGTTACAAAGGAAAGTTGTGACTAAGTTAAGAATGTATCTTACATTTCCCACGGATCAATCCCAATCTAAACCCTTCCACAAAGGCATTCCACAAATGCTTCACGGACGGATGCTAGAAAACGTGGCCTTGTTCAGTTCAATCAACACCCAGGAGGTTTCCTAATGCCTGAGTGTAAAACACTGATGGGAGGCAGCAGGTATGAGGAAAGCAATGAGATGCAGGAAATGAGAGCAGAGACTGGAGCCAGTCGGAAAGGAAACCTCTTGAGTCAAGAAAACAGCGATTTCTACCATTTCCTTGTGTGAGGAGGATTCATTAATGTATCAGCAACCCACACACATGAGAGATAAAAGACTAGGAAGTCTTCTGTGGTCCACAAATCCACAGGAAGATGGGAATATGAGGTAAGGTTGATCCCACTGGACAGCGAAGCTTAGACCACAAAAAGAAACCAAGAGGATATGCTGGGAGAGTGAGAACTTTCAGGAAAAACCTGGGAAAGAACTTCCAGGGGGAAAAAGCTGGCTCCTCAGTTTTGTTTCAAGTTTTCATCACGTTGTTGTAGTTTTTGTGTGTGGAGATAAGTGGACACTTGCATGAGTTGGTTCTTTCTTTTCATCATGTGGGTTCCAGGGATCAAACTCAAGGTCATGGGTGTTGGTGGCAAGCGCCTTGACCCCACTGAGCCAACTCACCATCTCCTGCTCAGTTTGCTTCAGTCTGAGGTACGCTGCCTGTGTCTGCTTTCTTGCCCTTCCTTCACCTGTCACCCCCATATGTGACAGGGTGCGTTTGCATTCATGGGTCAGACTTACTGTTGCTCTTCCTACTTGCTCAAGCCAGACTCTGGGACCCTGCTGGTTTCTGGTACTGTGTCAAGTTCTCAGGCATGTCCTCTGGATGTTCACACAGCAGTTTGCCAGCTGCACAGTGCCAAGCGCTTTCACCCCACACCCCTCTGCCCTGCTCCTCCTTGCTGCCGTCCTGGCTCGTGGACCCTGCAGTGAGTGTGCCTCGTTGTCTTCCTCCTGGGATAGAGCCACTCTGGGAAATAGCATTGTCTGTACCGAGAAGGCTGTCTCCAGTGTTTCCAGAGCTGCTGGCTGGGGGCACCAGAGGCCTTGGCCTCCTTCTCAATGCTGAAGCCGTCCTACTTGTCCTACTTGTAACACCCAAATGTCAGACCTCAGCAGCCTGTGTCTGCCAAGTATGGTCTTAAATGTAAACCAAAGGGAAAGCCTGCCTTTAAATAACAGTGACAAAGCCCTCTCCTCCAATCCAGTGTCCCTCTCTTTCTGAGGTGGAGGCTCACAGATCAATAGCTCCTCCTTCAGGAATGTTGATGTCCAGGATTTAACTTTTCTGCTCAACCAGATTTCCTGCTGGGCAGGGGAGCGGGGCGTCTGATGCTCACTCACCATCCATAGAGCCAGACTGCAGACCCCTGACCAGCCTTATAGCTCCATTCGGTTCTCTCCAAAGTACCTGAGGAATATGCACAGGAAACAAACAAACAAACAAACAAACAAACAAACAAAAACACCAAGTCTCATACTCAGAGCTCCTGGGTTTGTTCTTGAACAATGAGGTTTCCGAGAGCCTGTAAGATACAGTCCTTCTTTGGGTCTGAGAGCTGCAGACCTGAAGGGACCATGTCTTAGTTAGGGCTTCCAGTGTGATGGAACACCATGACGAAAAGCAAGTTGAGGAGGAAAGGGTTTATTTGGCTTCCACTTCCACATTGTCTTCCTTCCGTCACTGAGTGAGGTCAGGGCTTGCACTCCAGCAGGACAGGAACCTGGAGGCAGGAGCTGATACAGAGGTCATGCAAGAGTGTTCCTTATTAACTTCATTCACACGGCTTCGTCAGCCTGTCTCTTATAGAACCCAGGACCACCACCCCAGGGGTGCCCTGTAGTCAGCTTGAGTCCCTCACATTAATCATCAGTCAAGAAAATGCCCCACAGACTTGCCCACAGGCCAATATGGTGGGGATGCTTTTTCAATTGAGGTTCTCTCTTCCAAAATGACTCTAACTTGTGCCAAGGTGACATAAAACTAGCCAGCACAGACCACTAGAGGTGACATGAAGTCACATTATCTCTGCTTATTTCCTCTTGTGGAGACAATACTAATCCTGCTGAGCTGTCCTAACCAGAACTCAGTATGGGTTGAATAGACCAGGAAAGGGAGTAGTCAAACTCTGGAAATGAGATCATATCAGCCTTTGAGTCCTCTTAGCCTCACCCACTTTTTCCAAATGTACACTCGAGTGTTTGTAGGTGGTCACTCTGCCAGTCCCCAGGGAGAAGACACCATCACAAAAGTCCAGCTAATCCCAGCTGGCCCCATGACTAAGGTGAGTGGGTTAAGGTGGCATGGTTCCAGGAAGACTCAGTGGATTTTCCCATGGCCTCCAGACTTGGCATCAGTGGCATTTCCGTCACTACCTATGCTGTCCCTGAGCACCAATGGCTTCCAATGTCAGTGGCTGAACTTCATTCCAAATGTAAACATGGCTTGTTTATAATTTGACCCTTGCTCATCTCTGCTACAGGCCTCTTTAACCACAATTCTCGCCGGCACCCACAAAATACCATACCTTATACAAATATATCTTGTACCATTTTCTGCACTTCCACTTGAGAGGGTTTTCTTAGCTTCTTTTACTTCTTTCTACAAAGAAAGTAAAAGAGAATGGGCTTTATAAAGAAGTAAGAGTAAAGAGGCTCTACAGAGAAGTAAGAGAAAAGGCTCTACAGAGAAGTAGGAGAAAGGGCTACAAAGAAGAAAGAGACTGCTGCTCTCCCAGTTGCTGGTGCTCCCCCAAACTGCTGCTTGTTCTTCCTGCTGCTGTCTCCTGGTTTGCTGGTTCATTGGTTTGCTGATCTCCTGGTTTCCTGTTGGCTGGACTTCTAATAAGACTGGTATTACCCTCAAAGAATCCAATCAGCAGGAAGTAGTTCAAAGAAGCCTACATCCCTTCTCCCTCTAACCTTCTTTCTCTCCCACCTAGGGTTTGGTGGGTTGAAGGGAACGAGGGGCAGAAGGGAGGTAGAGGTATTAAGCACAATAAATTAGTACAGTAAAATAAAGCAGAATGTGTATATTGGATAATTAAAAAGCTCTGTCTACAGTGTCCTCTTTGCACCCCTCCCTGTAACCGAACTTTTAAATTATTATTTAACACTTATTTATTTATTACTAAATTCACTTATAACAAACACCAACAATTTCTTAACTATTAATCCTATAAATTCCTACAACCCCTTTAACCTATCCATTAAACCTATTGATAATTATAACAACTACTTTCATAACCCTTTAGAATGATACATTCTCTGGGGCAGGTCCTCAGTCGTCAGGAACACAGTCTTTGTTGTAGATTCTTTAACGCACTTAGCAGTCCTTTTTCTGGATCTCTCAGATGCAGGTTCGTCAGGGTAGTTGGTTATTGCAGTCTCACCTTAAATAAGGCTTCATGCTTTCTTCTCTGTGGGAGACCCCAGCCGTCTGCAGGCCAACTTACTTCTTTGGAATCAGGAACTCAGCTGCTCTGCCTCAGTCCTTAAAGCCAGGCACCGTTTCCTTTAGGCCACTGTTTGGACAGATCAAACCCCTCTAGGCAAAAGCTGAGCCACAGGGTCCAGTCCTTGGCCTTTTGGTGTCTTGCTCAGGCTTTCTTTGCTCACCGGCTTCTTTTTGCTTCAGGGAGAGAGCTGGCCATCAATGGCCAGCCCTTTTTTCAGCAGGACTCTTGGAGCTCTCTAGCATCAGGGACCTCTTCTCTTCTGGGCTCCACGCACTGTCCTTAAATAAGAGGAACTCTGTTTCAGCTTAATTTGGGCTCCGCCCACTTAGCAGCTGAAAACAATGTCAGGCCAGATACTTTGTTTCTTCAAGTCTATTGAGTCTTTCCTGTTTTCCAGACTTCAAACTTGTTTTTCAGTCTATTGAGTCTTTCCTGTTTTTCCTGACTTCAACCTTGTTTTTCAGTCTATTAAGTCTTTCCTGTTTTTGCTGACTTCATGCTGATAATGCTCTTCAGGCTCCGAATTAAGAGACAGTATCAGAAACTCCTATATATGTTCTAAATCTAATTTATCTAACCCCTACACCTCCCGGTCCCACCCTTCCACCCTCTCCCACCCTCTTCCACCTATTCCATTCCTCTGGAGTGGGGTGTCCCTACATATCAGCCCCTTCCCCAGTTCAGCAGTCATGCGAGGGCTAAGAGCTTCTTCTTGCACTGGAGGCCTACATGGCAGCTCCACTAGGGCAAATTGTCCCACAAACCGGTAACAAAATCTATGTTCCTGTTCCTTTTGGTGTGTTGGTTGGAGGATAGTTATCTTGTACTATATGGCTAAAATCCAATTATAAATGAATAGATGTCATGTGCATCCTTCTGAGTGTGGGTTAGCTCACTCAGGATGAACTTTTCTAGTTCCATCCATTTGGTGGCAAATTGCATGATTTTCTTGTTTCTGATAGCTGAGTAGTATTCCATTGTGTAGATGTACCACAGTTTGTTTAATCCATTCGTCAGTTGAGGGACATCTGGGTTGTTTCCAGTTTCTAGCTATTACAAATAAGGCTGCTATGAACATAGATGAGGAAACATCCTTGTGGTTTAGTGAGGAGTCATTTGGATGTATACCTAGAAGTGGTATGGCTTGAGGTGTCGCGTCCCCCTCGACCAGCAAGGATGACGCAACTCACAAAAGCTCTTCTCCAGCAGTTTATTCAGGTCCCTTGAAAACAGTCTTCCGAAATCCGAATGCCCGGGCAGACCCAACCCACAGGCTAAATACTAAATGAACAGCCAATCAAGTAAAGCCACGTGGTACTATCTTAGAGGCCCACGTATGCGGAAGCAAGCCAGATCAGCGGTCTTTGCCAAATATGAACTTGTTTATCACCGAGAGCGCTCACCGTCGGGCTGGTGGGAGGTGGAAACTGGCGCCATCTTTAGGGCGCGGTACATCGCAGCTCTCTACATTGAGGTAGAGCTATTCCAAGTTTTCTGAGATATTGCCAGACTGATTTCCATAGTAGTAAAATTATATATTATTGTGTCAATTAAAATAGAATAAAATAAATGTTAAAAGAATTTATCCAAAATAAAAAGGTATTAGAAAAAAATAAAAGAAAAATTGGTATTAAAAAAACTTAGTGGAAATGTAACCTGAAGTAATAAATAAACATAAAAGAAAGGCCTCGGGGGCTAGAGAGATGACTCAATGGTTAAGAGCACTGGGTGTTCTTCCAAAGGACCTGGATTCAAATCCCAACACCCACATGGCACCTCACAGCTGTCTGCAATTGCCGGGCACGGTGGACTCACACGTTTAATCCCAGTACTCCGGTGGCAGAGGCAGGCAGATCTCTGTGAGTTCAAGGCTAGCCTGTTCTACAAAATAAGTCCAGGACAGCCAGGGATAAACAAAGAAACCCTGTCACAAAAATACCAAACCTTAATTAATTAATTAATTAAATTACAGAAGATTAAAAAACAAAACAAAACAAAAAGACCTACTGGAAAACATGGTAATGGACAGCCAATGACTTAGTAGGTCAAGGTTCTGCTGCCCAGCCTGATGAAATAAGCCCCATCCCTGAAGCTTACATGGTGGAAGGCGAGAACCATCTCCTACAGTGTCCTCTGACTTACACATGTACATCATGGCACTCATGCGCGTGCGCGCACACACACACACACAAATACATACATATATACATACATACATACGTACATACAAAGTGTAATTTTACAATTACATTGAGATAGGTATATAGTCCTGGCTGTCCTGAAACTCACTATATAGACCAGACTGGTCTTGAACTCACAGAGATGCACTTGCTTCTGCCTCCAGGGTACTGGGATTAAAGGCAGGTGCTAAACATACTACCAGCATTGGGGAGATATAGGCATGCAGAGCTCTGAGTTTGAGGCCAGCATCTACATACGAGTTCCAGAACATCCAGGGCTATGTAGGAGACCCTATTTCAAAAAACAAACAAACAAAATAAACCCCTCCAAAACTGTAAAAGGAATAAGTACTTTTATGATTATTATTTTTATTTCTTCAAGTTGCATCTCAATCTATTCCCCCCTCCAGTTCTACCCTCTTTCCCCTCATCCCCCCATCTGCTTCCTTTTTTTAAAGTTTAAGATATATCTTTTCCCCCCAACAGCTCACCCTTTCAGTCCAACAAATGGCTCTTTCTCTTATAACAACAAATACAATACAAAACAACAGAGATAGGCCACAATTATGAGAATTATATGGCTTAGCATACATTCCCAATGTCCAGTCCATATGCATTTGGCAACTGACTTTAGCATTCTTCTATGCAACTATCTCCATGAGTTTAAAGATCTATATCCAGTTCAGCTTCCATCCTAACTTGCATTACAATTTTTAAAAACATCTTCTTAGATCCAGAACACCCTCTTAATTCCTAAAAAACTCAAAATTTAACTATGGGACTATAGCTTTCTAGTCTTCAATCAATCAGAGACCTGAGAAGGATAAATATATCTGATTATACAGGAAGTGCAAGGCCAGCAGCTTCCAAAACTAAGAAATGACATACAACTGGCTGCTTGGACAGTTCTCAATATCTCTCCATACATTAGAGCATCAATTTTCAACTGTTTGGCCCCATTTCTCTGATAGACATTAATTGTAATGCATGAATTATGAAGGACTTGCCTACTCTGTCTTGGCAGAGCGAGGCTGTCGACTTACCTACTTCCAAGTTTTGTCCTTTATGGACAGTCTGTCTAAGTTGAAGCAAGGGATTTTCTTGCCAAGTGACAGTCTTGCCACTAATTCAACCATCTCCAATTGGAGATTCTTCGATGCTCATCATCTATTTGGAGTCGAAAAGAGGGTGCTGTCAGGAGCTGACATGTCTCGATATAAAAAAAAATCTTCATTTAAGAGAACATCTTTGAATGCCATATTCTACAGATCACTTGAGGTTTCTGAAGACCACCTATCTATTTCCTTATATTTGGATAAGCAAATGTTGCCTGTCTCTTAGCAACTTGATTTCTGATTAACTTAGAAAATAACTGTGATAGATTACACTAGGACCTAACAAAATGACATGCATGAATGACTATTAGTTTGCGTTTCTTAATTATCCTAAACAGTTTATTACAGTTGCTAAGAAAAGGCCAAAACTTCACATTTCATTTTCAATAATTACCTAGGTACAATACTTTAAAAAGAATTAACCTTAATTGTGTTTCAATACATAAAGATCAACACCGATGTAGCCAAATATAATCTTAATTTTGCATCAATATACAAAGATATAAGAGCATATTCAATAATCTGCCCCATTTTCTTTATCATTCCTATATTATGTCTATATCCCATTTTTCTCAATTCTTTTCATCCCTACATAGGAGAGAAAGAAGAATACAGCAAAGAAAAAGAGGGAAATTCCTGGGTCTAACCTCAAATACCTATTTACCAAGACCAATTAACAGCTTGTAATCTCTCCCCCTAAATAACAACAAGTATCTATAATCCATCAAATGACCAAAAGTGGGAAAAAAACATCCACCCTGCCTTCTGGAGATGGGACATCGCTCTCTTAAAATTACTTCCTGCTGGTTTGGGAAATAGTAAACCTGTTTGGGGCCCAAATAAGAATGAAAAATGGTTAAGCATGCTAATAGAATCATTTGATGTTCAGTCCTTTTGTGCTCAGCTACTTAAATGTCCCAAGAGGTTTGTAGACAGAAGATGAACTTCAGGGCTTTACTGAAGTTCTGGCTGGAACAGTCTGTGGGGCTAAACAATCTTAGCTATTTTGAGTTGTTGTGGTTGTAGACTTTTGAGGAAACAGCTATTGAGGAAGTCTGAAAGGCTGGATCATCTGGGCTACTTGTCTTCTTTGCTGTCTGATCTGTGTTCTTCTGAGATTTCAGTTGTCCAGTTGTCCCTGGATTCCTTAGATGGATGCTTTAAGTCTCCTGGAAAGATAAGAACAGAGCCCTGCCCTAATCCTAACCCTGGGACACTACTCTTTTTTTTGTGGGGGGGGGCAGGTAATATTTTCCTGGAGCAAATTGGGGTTGGGTTTTTTTTGACTATATAAAAAGTATTATCTTTCTTTTTTTATAATTTATTTATTTTCACTTTATATACATTGATGTTTTGACTACATGTGTGTCAGTCAGATTGTTTGGAACAGGAGTTACAGACAGTTGTGAGCTGCCATGTGGGTGCTGGGATTTGAACTCAGGTCCTCTGGAAGAGCAGTCAGTGCTCTTAACCACTAAGCCATCTCTCCAGCCCAAAAAGTATTATCTTTCAATTGAGATTAAAAAAGAAATTATTTTGATATTCTGGAACTAAACAAACCTTTACGTTTATATATCTTGAGATCTCAAAGGACAATTCATTTTGAATTTCAGCATGCCTTTTGCTAGTAGCTTTTAAACTTAAATCATTCCAAATCCTAGATGCCTGTCTCTGCATTCTAAGTACTGGGATCAAAGGAATGTGCCTCCCAACTGATGAGATTTAAGATGTTCACCACTACCCCTGAATCTAAGTTTTTCTCTATTTGGAGCTTGCTTTGTGTCAGGCTGGCCTTGAACTCAGAGATCTGCAGGTTTCTGTCCCCAATGTGTTGGAATTAAGGGTGTATCCCTCTCAAGTGATGGGATTAAGTATGTGCACCATTGCCACCCTGTTCATTGTAACTCTAGAATTTACAAGACAACTAACTCTATAGTGTTCCTCCTGTCTCTGCTGGGGTTAAAGGCATGGGCTAACACCATCCTTCTCAAATATTTTACCTTAGCTCCAAATTACTTCAAGTCTTAGAGGTTTAGAAAACCAGGTTGAACTATAGTAACCCTTAATTTATTTACAGCATTTTAAACCTCTTAACTGCCTTTTAAATGCCAAACAATAAAAATATCCTTTATATATACAAAAAAAACCTTTTAAGCTGATATCAAGTGTGTGTGTGGAGCTATGTGGCAACCTGCAATCTAACATTCTAATCTGAAATTAAGACCATTTTTCCTTTCATGCCTGTAAGGCAAGTATACCTTTGGTAAATTACAATTTGAAAGTTTTATATTTTATTTTTATTATATTTTTAAGCTTACTTACCCTTCTTTTAAAAAAAATTTAATTTACGCCAGGCGGTGGTGGTGGCGGCAGCAGCGGCGGCGGCGCACGCTTTTAATCCCAGCACTTGGGAGGCAGAGGCAGGCGGATCTTTGTGAGTTCAAGGCCAGCCTGGTCTATAAAGTGAGTCCAGGACAACCAGGGCTACGCAGAGAAACCCTGTCTCAAAAAAAAAAAAAAACAAAAAAAAAATTAATTTGTTTTCTCAAGTTACTTCTAGAGCATAGTTTCCTCACTCCTCCCCGCCTGGCCCATCCTTCCCTCCCTTCCTCCCTCCCTCATTATTCCTCTACTTGGTACTCTCCTTCTCCTCAGATAAGTGACCCTCACATATCATACTCCCTCAGTTCTTCAGTCATGTGATGGCCAAGAGCTTCCTCTTGTACTGGGGCTTCATATGGCACATCATCTAGGGTAAGGTGTTCCACTAACCTGCAGCAGATTCCATGACTTACTGCTGGGTGAAGTTTTTCCTAGGATAGATATGCTAGGTTCCTATTTGTTTGGGTCTGTGGGTTGTAGGATGGTTATCCTGTGATGTATGGTTAAAATTCACGTATAAGAGAGTCCATACAATGTTTATCTTTCTGAGACTGAGTCAGCTCACTTAGGATGAGCTTTTCTACATCCATCCATTTGGTTTCAAATTGCATGATTTCCTTGTTTCTGATAGTTGTGTAGTATTCCATTGTGTAAATGTACCACAGGTTTTTTTTTTTTTTTTTTTTTTTTTTTATCCATTCTTCAGTTTAAGGACATCTGGGTTGTTTCCAGTTTCTGGCTACTACAAATAAAGCTGCTATGAACATTGTTGAGGCAATGTCCTTATGGATTGGTGAGAAATCGTTTGGCTATATGCCCAAGAGAGGTATGGCTGGGTCTTGAGGTAGAACTATTCCCAGTTTTCTAAAATATCTCCAGCTTGATTTCCAAAGTGGTTGTACAAGTTTGCACTCCCACCAAAAATGGGGGAGTGTTCCTCTTTCTCCACACCCTCGTCAGCATGTGCTATCATTTGGCCATTCTGATGGGTGTGAGGTGGAATCTCAGAGTTGTTTTAAGTTGCATTTCCTTGATGACCAAAGACGTTAAACATTTTTTCAAGTGCCTCTTAGCCTTTAGAGACTCCTCTTTTGTGAATTCTTGGTTTAGCTCTATACCCCATTTTTTGATGGGGTTATTTGATTTTTTAGTGTTTAATTTCTTGAGTTCTTTATATATTTTGGATATTAGCCCTTTGTCGGATGTTGGGTTGGTGAAGATCTTTTCCTAGTCTATAGGCTGCCGTTTTGTTCTAAGGACAGTGTCCTTTGCCTTACAGAAGCTTTCCAATTTCATAAGGTCTCATTTATTGATTATTTTAGTGCCTGAGCTATCGGTGTTCTGTTCAGGAAGTTGCTACCTGACCTAATGAGTTCCAGGGTTTTCCCCACTTTATTTTCTATTAATTTTAGTGTGTCCAGATTTATGTTGAGGTCCTTGATCCATTTAGATTTAAGTTTTGTACAGGGTGATAAGTATGGATCTATTTGCATTCTTCTACATGTTGACATCCAGTTAGACCAGCACCATTTATTGAAGATGCTTTCCTTTTTCCATTGTATGGTTTTGGCTTCTTTATCAAAAATTAAGTGACTGTAGGTGTGTGGGTTTATTTCTGGGTCTTCAATTTGATTCCATTGATGAACTTGTCTGTTTCTATGCCAGTACCTTGCTGTTTTTATTACTATTGCCCTGTAGTACAGCTTGAAATTGGGGATGGTGATACCTCCAGATGTTCTGTTATTTATTATACATGATTGATTTAGCTATTTTGGGTTTTTTGTTATTCCATATGAAGTTGAGAATTGTTTTTTCCAGTTCTGTAAAGCATTGTGTTGGTATTTTGACAGGAATTGCATTGAATCTGTATATTGCTTTTGGTAAGATGGCCATTTTTATTATGTTGATTCTACCTATCCATGAGCAAGGGAGATCTTTCCATCTTCTGATATCTTCTTCAATTTCTTTCTTCAGGGACTTGAAGTCCTTGTCATACAGGTCTTTCACTTGGGTGGTTAGATTTACTCTCAGGTATTTTATATTATTTGTGGCTATTGTGAAGGGTGTTGATTCCCTTATTTCTTTCTCAGCCCATTTATCTTTTGTGTAAAGAAGGGCTACTGATTTTTTTGAACTGATTTTGTATCCAGCCACCTTGCTGAAGGAGTTTATCAGCTGTAAGAGTTTTCTGGTGGAATTTTTTGGGTCACTTATGTATACTATCATACCATCTGCAAATAGGGATACTTTGACTTCTTCCTTAAGGAATAAGTATTTAAAAAAACAAAAGATAATAAGTTAACTAATCAATCAAAGAGAAAAAGAAGCTAGATGTGGTAGCTCATTTTAAATATATATATATGGATACATGTATATAATATGTACATATTGAACTCCTAACTCTCCTGCCTCCATGTCCTAAGTGCTAGGATTATAGGATATAATATACATAGATATGCACAATATATATTATATATACTATGTTTTATATTTCTATATAATTCTATAATCCTATAATTCTATAGGATTATAGAATATATGTAGGATTATAGAATATATACTATTTTTTTATATGTTTATAGTATAAAACATAGTATATATAATGTATATTGTATATATTCTATAATCCTATAGAATTAAATATATAATACTCTATATTATAGTATTATATCATATACTTATAATTATAATCATATAATTGTAATTATTATAGTATATAATTGTAATTATATACTTATAATTATATAATATATACTATCATCTATAATTATATATAATATATAATATAATTATAGGGTTAGTATAGGTTATAATTATGGTATATATTATATATACTTAATATATTATAGTATATAATATATAACTATAATTATAGTATATATACTATATATGTATATATACTATATATACTATGTAGTATATATACTATAATTATAGCATATATAATTATATTATATACTATAATATATAATATATTATATATGAAATATATGTTATATACTATATAATTTTATATATAAAATATTATATTAAGCTGGGCGGTGGTGGCGCACACCTTTAATCCCAGCACTTGGGAGGCAGAGGCAGGTGGATCTTTGTGAGTTCGAGGCCAGCCTGGTCTACAAAGCGAGTCCAGGACAGCCAGAGATATTCAGAGAAACCCTGTCTCGAAAAACCAAAAAAAAAAAAATAAAATAAAATAAAATATTATAGTACATATAATATATTTTATATATACATATATATTCTATAATCCTAGCACATAGGAAGTGGAGGCAGAAGGGTTAGGAGTTCAATGTCATCCTTAACTACATAAGAAGTTGGGAATCAATTCAATTTGGGTTACATGAGACCCTGTCTCAAAACAAAACAAAAACAAATACAAAAAAAACAACCAAAGAAATACAGTGGCTGGGCACCAACTAAACTAGGCTCTGGTAAGGTTGAGAGTGGGCAGGCAGGAGGCTCTTTGCCTATCTTGAATGGTGGTCTTGGATTAGAGTAACTTGGATTATGGGTGGAGGGAATGAGAAATGGCTGGAATCTATTCATTTCAAAGGCAGAACCAACAGGGTTTTCTGGTGGATTGTCTTTGAAAAAAGAGAAGTGACTCCATATATGTAAACAGGGAGGATGAAGCAGTCATGGGGAAATGCTTTCAAACGGAAGCCTTGCAGTTCTCTGAAAACCTGAAACTGAGAAAAAGACATGATGAGGACTTGGGACCAGGGGACACAGTCCACTGAAGTTGATGGTCTTACAGACCTGCACACTGATGGATAAAATGAATACCATGAGGCTGGCCATGGGCATGTAGGTATAAGTGCAACCAAGCACCCTACAGGAGTAGAGGCTGATATTACAGTTGTGCTGGGATATGTGTACGTATAGTTTAATAGGACATGTTTTATTAAAATAGTCCGAAGGGCAATTACTAACCTTGGTTTGGCTGATGTAGCCCACTGAAATATCTTATATGGCAAAACCTTGAGGTTTCATTTTCGATTTTGTGTCTGAAGAGTTCTCTCCCTGGAACAAGAACCATAGTTTAATTTACTCTAAATTATCACAGCAAACTGGAAGTGTTGAACAGAAGGTTTGGTCTTGGATACCAGCTTCTCTTTGTTTAAAAGCTGGTATAAAATTCAGGAGTTGGATGGCCAAGATTACTGTCATTTTCTGCGGGGCCTCCTCGGTCTGAAGATTCCATCAGCTCCTGAGCAGGCACCATACTGTGACCATCCTACACAGAGTTTCCTTGGGGCTGGGTGGGGGGTCACCTCTTGCTTCAAACTATCAGTCTCTATTGACAGTCAAGGATTTAGACTTTTTCTTATTTCAAAAGGGGGCTTGTGTTTCATATGCTCTGTAAAATGTCAATGGTCAGGTCTACTTAAAATCTGCACAAATCCTATGATTAACTAATTGTGTTTCTCCTGCTCTGCTGTGAGTTCCTGGGGATCAGCCTTCTCTGTGACACTAGCAATGGAAAATATATTTAGACCCTTCCACTATGATTTAGATAAGGCAAAACACACACTTAATCACTTAATCTTGTGTTGGAGCATTCTTGGCCCCTGGAGTGATACTGTTCGGAACTTAAGAAGCGGGACTTAGTTCAAGGTAATGAGGTCAGTGGTGTGCTCTCTTGGAATGGACTGAAGTAGATATTATTCAAGTACTGGTCTCATACACAGAATCTCCAGATTCTGTGAGTGGGTCATTAAAAGAATAAGGCATGCTTCTTCTCACTGCCTGGCTTCCTGTCTGTTGTACCATGTGATACTTTTTTTCTTCCACATTCTCCCATCATGGATGCCACCCATCATGAAGTAACACATCCAGGAAGGCTGTCACCAAGAGCCAAGCTGTTTTCACATTTATCCTCCAAAATTGTGAGCTAAACAAAGTTCTTTCTTTGCAGATTACCCAGCTTGGGTATTTCTTTTTTTTTTTTAAAGATTTATTTATTATGTATACAGTGTTCTGTCTGCAGGTACATCTGCAGGCCAGAAGAGGGCACCAGATTTCATTATGGATGGTTGTGAGCCACCATGTGGTTGCTGGGAATTGAACTCATGACCTCTGGAAGAGCAGCCAGTGCTCTTAACCGCTGAGCTATCTCTCCAGCCCCCAGCTTGGTTATTTCATTTTTGGTTGTGAGCCTAGCCTTTAACGGCTGAGCCATCTCTCCAGCCCCAGCTTGGGTATTTCAATACAGGGAAAGAAAGCAGACTGGTAACGTGTTCTGGGAAGAACTATTTCACACTCAACACACAGGAAACCATGAACACTGAAACCAAACCTTCTGTTCAACTGGGAAGTTTTAAATATTATATATAATTTTTTTTTCTAGTAGGAATGCATTTCTAGTTTAATGACAAAGTAAGGAAACACAAACTATTTTGAGAATGTCCATTGCTGATAGTTCAGAATGTAGCCGACAGCAGTTTTTCCTTGAAATCATCAACTACTTACTCCTAAGCATGTGACTCCCTGACTCACCCTCGCACAAGCCAAGAATCACCCCAATGGTATGCAATTATACTCTAGAAGTTACAGAAGTGTGTCTGACATGGTGTAGGGTCTCTTGGTCAACTTTTGTTCCTACCTTAGTCAGAGAAAAGTCATAGGCTTCCTGTGTCTAAGATCTATCATTTGTATTTTAAGCTGAGGAAAGCTAAGCTCAAATGTGGAGAGGAGCTATGATCTTCCCCTAAGAAACTATAACAAGTCAGGAAAACCCTCTTGTTGAGGTTTGAATGAAAAATGTCCCCCATAGGCTCATGTATTTGAACACTTGATCCCCAGTTGGTGGTTCTGTTGAGGGAGGCCATAGAACGTTTAGGAAGTACAGTCTTATTGGAGGAAGTACATCACTGGGGGGGTGGGCTTTGAAGGTTTATAGCCTCACCCTGGGTCCTGCTGGCTCTGTGCTTTCTGTGTATGATGGAGCTGTGATCTCTCAGCTTCCTGTTCCTGCTACTTGTTGCCTCCTCAATTACTCTTTTGGAAATGTAAACCAAGATAAATTCTTCTTTCTACAGGTAGCTTTTAGTCATGGTGTTTCATCACAGCAACAAAAGAGTAATTGATACATCCGTTCTATCCTTGTATTATCTACCCAGGGCATTCTTTCTGGCTCTTCCTCTAAGCAGGTGGCCTCTTTTTCAAGGAGGTACTAGAACACACACAATTATAACAGTACTGGTCTTGTGCACAAACCTACCATAGCTTATCCAAGCTAAGATAACTACTCCCAAAATCCAAACACTGAGATCCAGATCAATATGGTTGTTACTATATGTCATGGTGGAACAGTGGGCAGTCACTGTTTAGCTAACAGTGGAAGTGTTTTTTGCGCATGGGGCTTTGGGCAAAAGAGGGAAATTCAAGTTACCCCACGTGAGCCACATTTATTGTTGTTGTTTTTTTAATTTTTAGTTTTTAGTTTTCCTTGCCTTAGAGACACTGGATGTTTCAACTTGAAAAGCACCACGTTATGCACTGTCCTGCAGCTCATCAGACTACGAGCACTAAGGCATTTCTTCACAATTTAGAAATGAAAAATTGGTTATAAATTAGGCCTATGCCAACATGAAAATCCTGACAAAACTAGGCTGTCTTGAAAGAGAAGGGAGCTTATGGTAGGTACGCATTGGCAGGCTGAGCCTCTTGCTTTATTTTGGAATCGGAGTCAACTTCAAACATAGCAGGGTGCTATGAGGAGATACAGCGGGAAACACTTCAGATGTCACCCCAGCTTGACATCTCTCAGGCTACTCTTAGTTGGCAGAACACACCAAAGCCCATGGGAGTGGAGAAGACCAAACCCGTGATTGGGGGGGATGGTGGCTAGGCACTGGCAAAGAGTGTTGAGAGGATTTCTATTGAGTGATCAGAATCTAAGCTGTTCGCCAACTCAATTTAGCACTGACTAAGAGCTCTTATTCCACACAGCCATGGTTTCCTCCGGCTAAGGAGAGGTGGCTCTCTTTACTGGAGAAGTGTTACTGGAGTTTGTAGGATGTAAGCCTGGACCCTGACAGCCCTAACAAGCTAGGTTTAACAACTCACCATCAAAAAATACCAATTGGAGAGACAAGTTACAGTGGTAAGAAGAGAAAGGAAATTTATTCAATGCCACCGTATCTGGAAGAGGAAGAACTAAAGAGGTTCTTGTTAAGTCCATCCTGTAGGTGCTGTTGGGAGGTTCAGGCTTATAGAGGTGAATGGTATGTTTACACCAGCAATTCTGGTAAAGGTGTTATCTTGGCTCCTGGTGTAACCTGAAGATGTTAGATTATTAAACTCTTCCTGGGAGACGTTTGTCCTCTGACTGGTACCCGGGCTCCAGCCTTTTCTTTCCCATAGCATGAGACTATGAGACTATTGGAGAAATTTCAATTTCTTGGGAACCACTCTGTCAGTAGTTTGATAGCCAGAGAGAGAGAGAGAGAGAGAGAGAGAGAGAGAGAGAGAGAGAGAGA
>CAJQZJ010033149.1:9759733-9822879 GCA_907164525.1 Lophiomys imhausi
TATCTATCTATCTATCTATCTATCTATCTATCTATCTATCTATCTATCTATTTATTTATTTATTGAGGTAGGGTTTCTCTGTGTAGTATTGGCTGTCTTGGAACTCACTTTGTAGACCAGGCTGCCTTGAACTCAGAGATCCACCTGGCTCTGCCTCCAAGTGCTGGGATTGAAGGTTTGTGCCACAACTGCCTGGTGAACTACAGGTTTTGAACCACCCTGTGGGTGATTGGGACTCAAACCCAGATCCTCTGGAAATGCAGCAAGTGTTCTTAACTGCTGAGTCATTTCCCCATTCCTAGCTTATATTATTTTTATAAAGATAACAAAGTTATAAAATGAATTTACAAGAAGCTTCACAAACAGTCCTGGGGGAAAGGACCATTTGCATAGGGAATATTAAGATGAAATTATGCTCTAAGATGTAATCTGCCTAAATTGCTGCTTCTCAATTAGAACTGCACATTATAACCACCGAGGAGCTTTTAAGAAATACCAATGTCTAGGCTCCAGCCCAGACCCATTAAGCCAAAATCTCAGAAGTGGGACTTGGGAATTGATAAGTGCTAAGTGTTCCCCAAGTGACTGTGGTGTACAACTCTGGTCAAGAATCACTGAGTCAACAGGTCACATGGATACTTCTCAAGATGCAAGGTATGTGGCTTGTAAGTCAGGATTTTAAAATTTTAATTTAATGTAATCCATTCTGTCCTAGTTACAAGGAGTCACAGCCAGGGCTAGTTACTAGACAAGGACGAAGAAGCAGGGGATGGACAACAGCAGCCTGACCCCAGCCTGGCTTCCCTTGTCATAAAATGCCTGTCAGCAGAACCAATAAGGTAACTTGTGAACTTGTGTTCTTGTTTACAATCTGTGTGTGTGTGTGTGTGTGTGTGTGTGTGTGTGAGAGAGAGAGAGAGAGAGAGAGAGAGAGAAACAGACACACGCAGAGAAAGACACAGATTTTCTGAGTTGGCACCCCATTGTATGTTGCTGATTCAAAATGGATAAGGCACATCCATTACAGAAGCAATTTCTAGTGAGCATGACAGAACTATTGTGATTAGCTTACTAATGCTTCTCAAACATTACTGTGCATAGGTATTGCTTGAGAATCTTTTTAAGATGCAGATTCTGACTCAGTAGGTCTGGCTACAGGCCAATTTTGACATGTCTAACAAGCTCCTAGGTGATTAGAGTGGCTGGTTGAGGTGTCAATTACAATGTCCATCTTAACTGCCAAGCACACAAGATAGTTATATTAGCTGAGGAATACATTCTTTCCTTGTAGGTAACTCCAAAAAGAAGCCAATTATAATTACAAGGGCTTAGTGAGCAAAAGCAGATTGCAGAGCAGAGGCGAAGGCACAGCAGCCAGGAACTGCTCACCGTGCTCTGAGAGACGGAATAAGGCAGAGTGAAACCACTGAAGGGTTGGTCTTTACTGTTCTTCAGAACACAAAACCATAAGGGATTCGGTATGAAAAAGGAACTCTTCCGGGTCCAGTTAGTGTGGGAAACATTGTATTCTACATCTCTCACTTGGCAGTCATTTGCAATGATTATTTTAATTTTAAGATGGTAAGAAGTTTTCCTGCAGTAAAGAAATCTTTCCTCAAATAGATAATAACTGATAGGCAGGGCAGAGTATGTTATTTACGGGATGCAGTACAAAAGGAAAATGAGGGGTTGGTCTTCCAAAAACTATTAAGACTTTCTAGATTGTGAGAAGAACATTAAACCAACTGCAGAGCCCTTCTAAGTGAGGCCTTGTACCATGTCCAGAATGCCAGTCCTCTTCAGGAGGAAGTTGGGGGGATTAAAGGGGAAATGACTAAAAGGTGTTTACATAGGATAAACACCGAAGAGACAATACATATTGTATACATATGGATTTTGGTTAAGATTCTTGGTTGCAGCAGAAACTCACTGGATCCAACTTCAGCAAGAAGGACAAGGAGGAGGAAAAGTAGTAATATTAACAATTCATTACGAAGGTTTTTCCAGGCAAGTTTCCCATACTCCATGTACACCAGTCAGCAGGCACCTAAGCAAGTGGAAGAGAAACACTGTTACAACTCTCTCAACTCTACTTAAAAGGTTCTCCATCTGCCTAGTGAGCGGAGTGTCTCTTCATCCCAATTCCATTTTCTAAGGAAGAGGCTCTGATGGTTCCATCTATTTTCACCTACACTAAACAATGGTATATAAAGACTTTTGTTATCAGCCCAGTGGAGGGGAGGGGGCTCAATAATCTAGCTCTGTGTCCCGGTATCCTCAACAATCGGTAATTTGGGATGCACAAGGATGTATTTTTACATAGACAAAGAAAACATATACATCCCATAATTGCTTAATTTGGGGAACTTTTTTTTTCTTGGACAGGGTATCATATGTAGTCCCAGTTGGTCTCAAATATAAGACCTTCTTGCTTCAGCCTTCTGAGTGCTGAGATTATAGATGTGGTCAACATTCATGGCTTGGGGACATTTCTTAATGAAACAACTATTAACACTCTAGGAGGGAGGGAGAGGGCCTAGGACAGGGAGAGGGACTGGGCAAGGAGCGGGAAAGGGACAGGGAGAGAGCACACTTGGGAAATGCTGCTGGAACAGACATTGTGATGGGATGCTTGAAGCATATCTGAGTACCATGAGTTGGATAGAATTTGTATGCTAAATGGCAGCAAGAAGAATTTATTGCATAGAGTGAGACAGATGATGGGAAGGCTGCTTATGAGCCAGCTACCTATAAAAGTGAGGCTTGTATTAGTAGATGGATGGGGGAACTGTCTGCAGAAAAAATTGGGAACTTAAAAATCTGCAAGGCTTGGCAATTGATTTATGTGCAGATGACGGGGGTGGGGGAGAGGAAAACAATAAAAATGATCCAGAGAGATCATTTGGAAATGAATTGGTGATGAAATTGGTAATTGTGGAGATAAAGTAAGGGTTGAGGATAGGACATAGATATGACTTCGGTTCATAGCATGTACAGTGACAAGAATGATACTCAAGTGGAAGCCTGAAACTTGGGCAGGAGGGAAAGACTTGATATGGTGGGGAGGTTTAGCTTCTTCTCTAAATGTTTATGGGTTGGAATGTAAAAACCAAGTGAAAGTGTTGGGAAGTAGGAACCTACTAAGTGGTGGCTTAGGGTCCTGGGGACCCGTATGCTGCACAAGCATACGGATGTGAGCTTGAGTTCCAGAACCTGTTTAAAGAGCAGGGAACTGGCAACTATCAGGAATCACAGAGCCAGGTAGACCCAGAGTCACAAGTCCTGAGACTCACTGGCCAGCCAGCCCAGTTGAACTGGTGAGCTCCAAGCTCAGTGAGAGACTGTCTAAATAACAACAAGAAGGTGGAGAACGATTAAAAAAAAGACACCCAATGTCTTTTTAACCTCTGGCCTCCACGTGCAATGGACACACGTGCTACTGCACATACAAAAGCATGAATATAGATATTTAAAAAGAGGTGGAATGAAGTTAAAGGGCTCTCCTTCATGAATTAGTACCACTATATAGGGAGTATATATTATCTCGGGAGTGGATTATAAAAGCAAGCTCAGGCCCTCCTCTCCTGTTCTCTTGTCCGTTTGCATTTCCCCATAGGATTGCACAGCATCAAGGATCTTGCCAAAGAGTGGCAACTTTTAGCATTGGACTTCCTAGTCTCCTAGGAAATCCTACTATTTGAGAAGTAAATTTCTTTTCTTTATAAATTACCCAATTTGGTATTCTGTCAAAGCAACACAACACTAAGATAAATTTTAACATCAGTCCGTTTTTATAACGATGAAAACCCAAAGAGTTTTAACAGGCACTTGAGAGACATCACATGAACAAAACACACACAGTCCTTAGCTTGGTGTAGCTCACAGCTGCCCAGGGAAGACATTAACATAGGGCAATTACAAAGGACCTGGATATTTATGAAGTACAGAATTGTCAAAACCAGGAGGTAAGCCATCATCAGGAACTAGTCCCACACGCGCCGGTGCTCTCCAAGAGAGCTGTGACAGGGAGTGGATGATCCAATGGAGGCGATCAAATCTTTGGAGTCATTTCTACTCTCTGCAAATTTCAAGGAAGGCGTGCCTCATGAGGGCAGATTGAACCTGCAACTGTTAACAAAATAAACGTTTGGCCCGATACATAGGGCAGATGAATTTCCTTTGTGCTTACATAGTACCCAGGAGCTGGCAACACTTGCCTCCCGAGCAGTCACTGGGAGAACTAGACAGAAGACATTTACAGGGTGCATTTTTTTTTTAATCCCTAAATTTCCAACATCTGGATACAAAAGGGAGATAAACCTTGAACGGTAGGGGCCTGTGGTAAGGTCTAGGTCCTGTAGGTGCCGGCGTCACGGAAGTGCGAGACACGTCTCAAGTTTGGGGGAGGTTTTCTGGGGAGAACAATGAGATATCTGGGAGGAGGCGGAGGATGAATAAACTCATCCTGATAGAGAAAGTCAGGGGGTTTGGCAGCACCATACGAGGCGCGTGAACGGCCCCCGGGAGCAGAGCTCCAGAGGTCGAGCGCAAAGCCCAGCCCTGAAACCACAAGGAAGAAGCCGAGGAGCAGCGCACGCCCCACAGCGGCCGCATGCGCCCAGAGGAGCGCCGCGCCAGTGCGCACGCGCACAGCCCCGGCCGGCCCGGGAGCCCAGCGCGCGGGAGAAGGTGCGCACTTCACGGAGAAGCGTCCCTTCTGGGTGAGCGCTCCCCCCCTTTCTCCCGCAGTGCTTTGCGCGCCGCCGGTGGGCGGGGGAGGGAGGGGAGGGGAGGCGGCGGCGGCAGCCATGTTGTTGTGAGTCTCTGTGCCTCACCCTCGGTACTTCGGTGGTTTGGAGGAGGAGGGGGAGGAGGAGAAGGAGGAGGTGGGGTGGGGGGGAGGGAGGTAGGAGGAGAAAGAAGACGTCGCCGCCGCCACCGGAGGCGGAGGACGGACGGCCGAGAGCGTCGCCGCCGGTGCCCAACGGTCGGTGTCCCCGGCTGAGGCAGCGCGGCCGCAGCAGCCCTGTAAGTCAGCCCGCACTCGCTCCGTCTTGTCCGTGGGCGCCGCGGGGGCCGGCTCCGGGGCTTTGTGTGGCGGCCTCCACCGGTGCGGGCCTCGGGCGGGAACAGGCCGGGCCTGGGCGGGCTTCGCGGCGGGCTGCGGCCTGGACCCGGCTAGCACAATGCCGGGGGAGGGGAGCCGGAAGGGGGTGTGCGCCGGCGGGGGAGGGGGCGCCGCTCGCCGCTTTCCCGCTTCCTTCCCGCGCCCTGTGCCTGGCGGTCCGGGCTGGACCCGCTTCGCCGGCCCTAGTGACCAAAGCCGTATGTATGTGTGCCTGCCTGCTGCTCCCCCAGCCCTAGGGTTCTCGCAGTCTGGAAGAAAAGCACGGTGGATCCAGAGAAACGTGCGGGTTGGGAGTGGGTGAAGCGGAAGGAGTGTTTTTATGAGAACCAGGGTGGGTGGGTGGTGGTCGAGGGTTGGGCGGCGCGCGGGCGGGCGGGGGGGGGGGGGGGGGATCCTCGAGGGCTGCAATTGTCCAGAAAACCTTGGCAAACGGATGTGAAAACAGGGACTGGGATTCGACCTGTTCAGGAGCCTTAGTAAGGGACGTGGTGTTTTTGTTAGAGGAATATCTTTTCTGTATTCCGAAGAATGTGTAACTTTAAAGCCGAGGGCCAGCCCGATCATCGACTTCAAATATTTGAACCATAGTTCTGTGTTTTTACGGTCAGATTTGGAGAATAAACTGCGGAGTTTATGCCCAAACACGTGTAAAGTTGATGCTTCTTCCAAGAATACAGCGTTAGAAACCCTTTTTTTTTTAAACTTAGCCTTTTATTGTATATAACACCCTTGAACTTTTGGGGAAGGAATTGGATTTCGGACATTTTATGTGCAAGAAGACATGCTATGACAGTTTTATTTTCAGATTTTAAGAAATCTGGCGGCAGAGGGTTTCTGTGAAGATTTTAGGGGAGATGCCTTTTAAATGCTTAACAGGATACAGTGCCTAGAAACGATACAGTGTCACGAAAGTAGTTTTAAGGAGCCACCTTGGCGCGTTTAAAGCTTCTTTACCGCTTAGGTTCGTGACTCTTAACCATGTGACTGGGTGAATTAGAGGATGATTTAGGAAATTCTGGCCAGGAGTCCTGTTAAAAATACTAAGATGGATACTTTTAATTGATTAATAATAAGCCACTGTTGCTAGTCTAATATCCAGCTTTTTATAAGTGATTTACTGCATGTGAACAATCAAATAATTGACATGTTCTTTATTGCAAGAATGTCTTTAAAATTAATTTTGGGGGAAATTAAGTTCTATAGTGCTGTCTTTTGGTGTTTTGGAGCACAGCTCTTCTACACGAAAAAGTTACAATAACTTTTGTATTTCAAAAACTTTCTATGATAATTGGGGTTTTTGCTTTATTTTTCTTATTTTTTGTACCAGCCTAGCTGATTTACCTTGAGGTGGATTTGCCACTTAAGCATTTTCAGACAGTCTAAGCTGCTTAATTATTTAATAAAATATTCTTTGTCTTGTGTCTAAGCTTCCTTTTCTTAAAGATATCATTTTTATGTAATTTTTTTTGTCCCTGTATTTCTGGTGTGTGTATGGAGGTCAGAGGACAACTGCTGGTGTCAGTTCTCCCACCTTGTGGTTCCTGGGGATGGAACTCAGGTTGTTAGGCTGTAGACAGGCTTCTACTTTCTTGCCAGCACAAGATTTTAAAGTAACTTCTTAACATGGGTACAAAAATGTGGGTTTTCTTTCCTAATCTTTCTAGTGTTGAGAGATAATTTGTCTTTTAAGTATGTATTTATCCAAGTTATTAGAAGTGATTTTAAGTCAGGTGTATCATCCAGAACCAATCTTCTCATCGACCAAGACCAAGTATGTATCTGTGTGGGTGTGTGTGCTTGTGTATACAATAGTGGGGTTAGGACTTAGGACTTTGTGCCTACTAAGGTGAGTGCTCTACCACCCAGATACATACTCTGCTTCCTTTTCATGTATGCTGATCATAGCAATTTGAAATGGAAGTTGGCTCGTTTCTCTTGTACTCAACACCTTCATTGTTCCTAATTTAGAACTTCATTGGGTTTCTTTTTTTTGTTGTTTTTGTTTTTGAAGACAAGATTTCTCTGTGTATTCCTGGCTGTCTTGGACCAGCTTTATAGACCAGGCTGGCCTCAAACTCTCAGAGATCTGCCTGCCTCTGCCTCCTGAGTGCTGGGATTAAAGGTGTACACCACCACTGCCCAACTTAAATAGGTTTCTTATTTCATAATTTTAAGAAGGCATGAAAATTATCGGGCTTGCACTTTTTCACCTTGTTTGTCTACTAGGTAAATTGTAAGAGGGAATTAAAAACTACGCTGAACCCCTTCCTCCCTTTTCCTGAGTGTATTCCAGCAGAATGTGTTCTACCTCATGACACTAACCAGGACAGACAGCTTCTTTCTATAGGAGAGAACAGTTGTTGCCTAGTGCTACCTGTGACAGTGTTGGGTTAAATGAATTAGATAGACATGGTACTGGAAAGCCCCCTTGGCCAAAGTCTGAACTACACCTTTCAGTGTAGCTGTATCAGTAGTAAAGATTGTTTGATCACTGTCAGTCTAACATTTCAGTTCAGTACGTTCTGAATTCTGGTGCAGTAGAAAAATGTTTGTTCAGACTTTTTGTTTTGTTTTTTATTGTTTTTTTGAGACAGGATCTCTCTGTGTAGCCCTGGCTGTCCTGGAACTCACTCTGTAGACTAGACTGGCCTCAAACTCAAGAGATTCCAAAGTCCTGCGAACCCACCACCCAGCTTCAATCAGATAGTAATATGTACATTGACAATTCAGTTTTTAAAAAATTCCTGCTTTTGTGGTTAGAATGTGGACTTAAAGGCATTCTCAAACTTTTCCAGTGCATGAAGTACTCTAGAATTATATAGGTAGGTGCACATTTTTTTCTCTTAATATTTCAGGAAATACTATATTTAGAGATGAGGTAGTATTTTTTCTTTCAATAATTCAAGAGATTGAATTTATAAATGAGAATTTAGGATTTGCCTAGTTAGCAAGTATTACCTTAAAGAGAGTAACTTTAGATTATAACGAAACTCTGGACACTTAAATTGACACTTTTTAAAAAAAATTAATTAATTTTGGTTTTTTTTGAGACAGGGTTTCTTTGTGTATCCTTGACTGTCTTGGACTCACTCTGTAGACCAAGCTGGCCTTGAACTCACAGAAATCTGCCTCCTGAGTCCTGGGATTAAATGTGTGGGCTACCAACGCCTGGCGATTTAAATTGATGTTTTAAATGAGTAGTCTTGACTCGTGTCCTTTTTGAGTCTAAAATGAAATTGTTTAAGAAATTTAAAATGGGGCTGGAGAGATAGCTCAGTGGTTAAGAGCACTGACTGTTCTTTCAAAGGACCCAGGTTCAAATCCCAGCGCCTACATGGCATTTCCTAGCTGTCTGTAATTGCATTTGGGTTCAAGGCCAGCCTGTTCTACAAAAGTGAGGCCAGGTCAGCCAGGACTACACAGAGAAACCCTGTTTCGAAAAAAAAAGAAAAAAGAAATTTAAAGTGATTGACTATTCAAGCATGTTGACAAGAGGATAGTTTCTTTAGTTTGCTCCATTTTTTGAGTTTAGCTACTGTGGTCCTAATCCATTCTCAAGCTACATGTCACTTATTTTCTCACCATTTCTTTTGTGGAGGGATAGAAGACTTTAGAGTACTGAGAAACATCCAGATGTGGCCACCTGATGTGCATGTCACACTAGCTGCCAGCTACAGAAAAATAATTTCAAATGTGAAAAAGGTGTAAGTATGTTTAATTGACTTCAAGTGGGACAGAAAAAAAGATCATTATCACCCAAATTAGTTTCCTGGAAAGGATTTAGTGTACTTGGCTGTACTCTGACACACTGCAAGCCCATCTATTCAGCACTGCCTATCAGGCATGTCCAACTCTTGGACCATTGGTTGTATTTGGTGAAGAATAACTATGGATGCAGCTCAACATAAAACATTAAACTCACTGAAAACACTATGAAATACTTTTTAAAAATTAGTTTGTGTGGTTCTTAAGTATGAACTTGATAGGTGACAATGTTGTGTCACTGTTGAAAGGTTGGATGCCCTTGGGAGGAGTAAAACCTGTAACTGATTGGCAACAATTACATAATGTGGGATTGTAAAAGTGGGAAAGTATTGTTTCTGTATTTGTAGTCCTTTGAAAAATAGTTCAGTAAATCTGGGACTTGGTTTGAAGGTCGATCTTAGTGATTTCTGTTGTAGTTGACTTGCCAAAAGCAGCAAGTTCTTTTCTTTGTGTGTATGCTCAAGTGTTCAAGTACAGGAATGAATGTGCCACAGTGCAGGTGTAGAGATTAGAGGATAATATTGGGTGTGGGTCCTGACCTTCCACCTTGTTGGAAATGGGGTCTCTTGTTTGCCATATCATACACCAGGCTCTCTGGAGCTTTAGAGGTTTCTCTTAGGACCACCAGGGATCTGAACTCAGGTTCTCTCTTTTAAGTGCTTTCCTTATTGAGACATCTCCTTATCCTTTTGGCACCATTTCCAGAAGACTTAATTAGGGATAACCAAGTTAACTAAGATGCAGGTGGTTTTATTCAGACAATTAGGTAAGCAAAATAAAGAAGCAAGGTGAATCTGTATATAGCCTTGTAACGGGCTGTCAGGATTGTAAAAAGGAAATAATAGACTGAATTATATAATATTTGTTAAACAAGCCAGGTAGTAGTGATACGTAAATTTAATCCTAGCACTTGGGAGACAGACAGGCAGTCAGATCTCTGAGTTTGAGGCTAGTCTGGTCTATAAGAGTATGTTTGAGGACAACTAGGGCTACACAGAGAAACCCTGTTTCGAAAAACCAAAAACAAAATTAAATGCAGGTAGGAGCTACTTGAACTTCTCCATACTATTTTATCTGTATTTCTGTGGTTAAATGCAGGACATTTCTGTAATAAAATCTGATTTTTTTTTTGGCTGGGTGTGGTGGCACACATGCCTTTGATCCCAGCACTCAGGAAGCGTAGGCAGGTGGATCTCTGAGTTCCAGGCCAGCCTGATCTACAGAGTGAGTTCCAGGATAGCTAGTACTATTACACAGAAAAACCCTGTCTCAAAAAAAAAAAAAACAAATAAACAAACAAACTGAACCTTTATTCCTGGTTCTGCATAAAGTTCTGAAGTTAGAAAGACAATGGGTCTACGATTTTCCTATAGACATTTTCTTGGATTTTTGGGAGTGGTTGGCATGTGGAAAATACTGTGGAAAATAAGGGTGGGATATTTTGTATCCTAGGTTGGTGTAGAAGCCCCTGAAAGTATAACTTTGAATTTAAAATCCTCTTGCCTCTATCTAACAAGTGCTGGGATTACAGGTAACCCACGAGGCCTGGCTTGGACCTTTTGATTGAAGCATAATTATAGTTGATTTTCAAAAAATGGAAAAGAAGGCCAGGCAGTGGTGGTGCATGCCTTTAATCCCAGCACTTGGTGGGCAGAGGCAGGTGGACCTCTGAGTTTGAGGCCAGCCTGGTCTACAGAGATAGTTCCAGGATAGCCAGGATAACACAGAGAAACACTGTCTAGAAAAACAAAACGAAAAGAGAGAGACTCTAATTTCTGCATTCTGTGGCTTCCAGTAAAAGAGGAGTACTCTAAGCTCTTGCTAAAAAAAATGGTCACTTTTAAATCAATTCTTGTTGAGAAAATATTCATAGAAAATTGAAGAATATAGTATATTTGTTTTCTGAATATATCTTCATTAAGTATGCTAACAAAAGCACACTTGTTTGAGGGTTGTAAGTTGATCTTGAGCTACACTATCTTAAGATGTTGGTTATAAGTGATTCTTGTTAAGGAATTTAGGGTAGAGAAAGGGTTAACTTGGGATTTTTGTGCAGTATGCTAACTGTCATAGAGGTGATATTACAAAGATTGCTGTGAACTCTGGGTAGAAAATATAGTGGTCAGGAAAGAGAAGTTAGAGCCAGTGGATGACTGAGTAAAGTTGTTTTTCATGCAAGCCTGATAACCTAAGTTGTTTTCCCCATACCCATGTAAAGGTGGAAGGAGAAAGCTTATTCTGCCAAGTTGTTCTCTGACCTTCACATGAGCATTGTGGTATAGGCACCCACACACTCATGCCATGTACACACATATAATGATGATACAAATAAATTTAGAGACATTGAGTCAGAGATTCACATAGTGACTGATGAGCAAGAAATGACAGAAGATATGAATAGAGCACCTGGAGCTCACCATAATGGAGTCATCTAATTTGGATATTCATTTAGACTTTGGCCATCCAGGATTATAATTTAGGAAGATTTAAACTAAGTATCATCCTAGAACTATTTTTAAAATGTTACAGAGTTGCTTCCCCAGTGTTAGTTTGGATTTAGGTATATAACCTGTCCTTGAGGGACTGACTGGGGAAAAAAATTTTCACTGAAGACATAGTTATAGTTTTGTCCCTTTTCTAAAAAATAATTCCTTTAAACAGTAATGCTTGGAGATAAGATTGCCTGGGGGAATATGTATACTTTTTTCCACCTACAAAACATTATTTCTTGTTATTTTCCAAATGTTAGTTTCAAGAATTCACTAAACTAATTGTACTGGCTGGTTTTACATGTCAACGTGACATAAACTAGAATCATCAAAGAAAGGAGCCTCTGTAACCGAACTTTTAAATTATTATTTAACATTTATTTATTACTAAATTCACTTATAACAAACACCAACAATTTCTTAACTATTAATCCTATAAATTCCTACAACCCCTTTAACCTATCCACTAAACCTATTGATAATCATAACAACCACTTTCATAACCTTTTAGAATGATACAGTCTCTGGGGCAGGTCCTCAGTCGTCAGGAACACAGTCTTTGTTGTAGATTCTTTAACACACTTAGCAGTCCTTTTTCTGGATCTCTCAGATGCAGGTTCGTCAGGGTCGTTGGTTATTGCAGTCTCACCTTAAATAAGGCTTCATGCTTTCTTCTCTGTGGGAGACCCCAGCCGTCTGCAGGCCAACTTCTTTGGAATCAGGAACTCAGCTGCTCTGCCTCAGTCCTTAAAGCCAGGCACAATTTCCTTTAGGCCACTGTTTGGACAGATGAAACCCCTCTAGGCAAAAGCTGAGCCACAGGGTCCAGTCCTTGGCCTTTTGGTGTCTTGCTCAGGCTTTCTTTGCTCACCGGCTTCTTTCTGCTTCAGGGAGAGAGCTGGCCATCAGTGGCCAGCCCTTTTTTCAGCAGGACTCTTGGAGCTCTCTAGCTCAGGGGCGTTTTCTCTCCTGGGCTCCACGCACTGTCCTTAAATAGGAGGAACTCTGTTTCAGCTTAATTTGGGCTCCGCCCACTTAGCAGCTGAAAACAATGTCAGGCCAGATACTTTGTTTCTTCAATTCTATTGAGTCTTTCCTGTTTTCCTGACTTCAAACTTGTTTTTCAGTCTATCGAGTCTTTCCTGTTTTTGCTGACTTCATGCTGATAATGCTCTTCAGGCCCCGAATTAAGAGACAGTATCAGAAACTCCTATATATTTTCTATATCTAATTTATCTAACCTCTACAAGCCTCAGTTGAGGAAATGCTTCCATGAAATCCAACCGATAATTGAGAAATGAAAGTATTTCTTAATTAGTGATCAATGGGGGAAGGCCCAGCCCATTGTGTGTGGTGCTGGCCCTGGATTCTACAAGAAGGCAGGCTGAGCAAGCCAATAAGCAGGACCCCTTATGGTCTCTGCATCAACTCCTGCCTCCAGGTTCCACCCCTGATTTCTTCTAGTGATGGACTATGATCTGGAAGTATAAGCCAAATAAACAATTTCCTCCACAGTTTGCTTTTTGGTCATGGTGTTTCATCATAGCAGTAGAAACCCCAAGACACCAGTCTAATCTGAATATTACAGTCAAGTCAAAAAAGACTTAACAAAGCCATAGAAGTATATGCATTAGAATGAGAAATAAGTAACTCTTTGCTAAACAACAAATTTCGGATTTCAACTATTCTTTTCCTATACGTGGAAACAGTTTCTTAGGTTTTGTGCCAATATATTTGAGCTCTTCCTAAAGAATGAAGATGGGGAAGGCAAAGAGGAGAAATTCTACCATGGGGCTGGTATTTACAGCTAAGGTTCAATGTACAATGAGATGAGATGCAATACATCAAAGCATAAAGCAGAATATATGAGATGATTATGTGATATTCCTTGGGCAGAATATATGAGATGACTATGTGATAATCCTTGGGCCAAATGGAAAGGTGCTCACTGTTAGCTCAAAGCCAGTGAATCTTCTCATATTCCAAATTTGACTTAGCATAGAGGTCCTTTTCTTACCCTAACTGGTATGTTCAAACTGCCATATTTGAACCCTTTCTGGCTATTTAGAACTTAAGTCAGTGTAGTGGATATCATTGTCCTTCATTTCATGGTAGGCTGCTGAGATTGGGCTTTTTCTTCCAGGGTCATGACCTGAGAATTTATTTGTAGGAACCTTGAGGCATTTAAGATGGCAGGTAATGGAGCTCCTAACAAACTACAGCCAAAGTTTGATGGGATTACTCTATTATGTTTCCATGTCACACCACACTGCATCTGTATTTAAGAAGCAGGGTTATTTTTTGGATAATGAAAAGTGTTCATTATCAAAAAATACATAAAATATTATTTCTTTAAAATTTTCAGAACTTCACTTTGTGTGTATGTGTACAACTTGAGTGAGTTTTCTCTTTCTACACTGGGTTCTGGATGTAGAATTCTGGACACTAATCTTTATGGTATTAATTTATGTACTAGTCTTATTGCTAGACTTTTCAATGTCTGCTTTTTTTCTAAATAAAATTTTTTATTGTATTTCCTATGATAATCCTAGAATTTTCTGTTTAAAGAGCATAGAATAAACTTTCAGTTGTGCTGAAAAATCTTTTATTATAGACTTTTCTCTTTTAAAAATGTTTTTATTAAAGTTTTTTACAAACTGCAGTATAAAATTTAAGGTTTATTTATTTTTTTATGTGTATAGGTGTTTTGCTTTTGTGTATGGCTGTGTACTATGTATGTGCCTGGTGCTCAAAGAAGCCAGAAGAAGGTGTTGGATCCCCCCCAGAACTAGAGTTTGAGACAATTGTTAGCTGCCATATAGGTGCTGGGAATTGAATCTAGGTCCTCTGAAAAAAACTGAATGCTCTTAACCAGCTTAGCCATCTCTCCAGTCCCAGAGTTTGTCATCTTTTGGATATTTTGAGTGTGTATCTCACTGAAAGTTGGTGAGAAGAAAATGATCAACAGCAATTCATGGTTTATTTGATTGTCTGAGAACAAATTTTAAACTACAATCTATCATTATCTAAAAGACTCCTTCCATTCAATTCAGAGATTGTACAAACCATATTATTTTATACTATTTCTTAGACCATAAATAAACATTTTAAAGCTTTTAACTGTTATAAGATGTTGCAACATTACAAACCATTAAAAAGTTAAATCATTATTTTATTTAGCCTAATGGAAAAGTGTGTGTGTGTGTGTACACTTATATATACTCATTCATTTTTCTTTTCAAGTTGTCTCGGAAATTACAAGGTTTTTTTTCCCTTGGTGTTTCTGTGTTAACATTTACATGAAAAGTTATTATGGGAGATGGATAGATAAACTTAGTAAAGTAAAATACTTGGCATGTAGGCACAAAGATCTTAGTTTGGATTTCCACATAAAAAACCAGGCATATTAATGCATATCTGTAACACTAGTTGTAGGGGTAGGTGGAAACAGACTGATAGCTGAAATTTATTGTTCAGACACCTTGGCTGAATTAATGAACTTAAAGTTCATCTCTTGCCCTGTCTCAGTAAATAAAGCTGGAGCGCAAAGGTACCTAATAATCTACCTTTTGCCTATATGTGTATATATATGCACATATGTATACTAACGAGTGCATACAGCCCACACACAACACAGATATAAAAGCTGATGATACTGGGATAAATAGGCTAGCCACAATGACTGAGATTAAGCATGTGCTTGGAGCTTGCAAAGGAGCTATCGGGTGTTGGAGATCAACGCATCCTAAATGTATTGAGCAAAAAACTTATTTCAAAGCAGAGAATAATATATTTTTTTTAAGTTTTCAAGACAAGGTTTGTCTGTATAACAGCCCCGGCTGTGCTAGAACTCATTCTGTAGACGAGGCTGGCCTTGAACTCACAGAAATCCACCTGCCTCTGCCTCCCAAGTGCTGGGATTAAAGGCAGGCACCATCATGCACGGCAAATGGAACACCTGGTGAGTGTAATCTTATTGAGCCTGATAGTATGATGTATGCCGGTAAGCCTGGCACTTTGGGAATGGGGGTAGGAATCCTAAATCAGGAGTTTAGGGTCATTCTTGCCAACATAATTTGAAACCAAAGATGCACATTGAAATTTTTGAAAGAAAAATCTTTTAAACATTTGGTATTTTTTTGATATAATGGATGTTTTATTAGTACATGTAACTTTAATTCTAATAACATTTTTAGTACAGGGCCTTTTGTTACTATTAAACAAACCACTTCTCTGTGTTGATGAGCTTGGATTGTTTAGTTAAGCACTACTGGGTAAATATTGTTAAATAGTTCTGTTCTGTTAATGTTGCTGTTTGTATGAGGCATATTCCTAGAAGAGAAACTTAGGTCTTTAGATTTTATATTGATTTTTAAACAAACAAAATTACTCATTGAGGTAGGCAGTTAATACTCAAGAAAGCACTTACATTTCAATTTTATGTATTCATATTTTGATTTGGGGTTCTATTACACTAGATTGATGATAAAATGGCAACCTAGCCCATTTGATTCAATCTTGAAAGATTTCCACATAAACAGAAATGCTAAGGTATTGTCCAGGTGACTTGTATAGTAAGCTAAAGAAAGGTAAGGACAAAGATCTTTTTTCAAAGAGTCTGATAGTTATTAACTCTGTTAGCATTTGGTAGCAGTCCTAAATAAATGAAACAATTTGTTGTTGTTGTTTGATTTGTTTTTTGGTTTTTCAAGACAGGGTTTCTCTGTATAGCCCTGGCTGTCCTGAACTGGCTTTGTAGACCAGGCTGACTCAAACTCTTAACCGCTGAGCCATCTCTCCAGCCCCGCTGACTCAAACTCACAGAGATCCTCTTGCCTCTGTTTCCTAAGTGCTGGGATTAAAGGTGTGCGCCACCATGCCTGGCAAATGGAACAATTTAAAGGAGGAAAGATTGATTTAGTTCCAGAGGTTTTATTTTGTGATGGATTGGTTCTGTGTTGCTGGGCCTGTGGAGAGGTAGTAACTTCATGGTAGAGTAAAGTCATTGAATTGACAGCTAGGAAGCTGAGTGGAGTGAAGAAGGAAGGGGCAGGAGAGGAAATAATTCTTTAGAAGGTATCTTTGAGTTATCTAATTCTTCAGGTAGGGTCCACTATAATGTTCTCATCAGCCCTCTATATGATTGGGTTGTCATGAATCTTATCAGTGTACTAATCCATTCATGAGGTCAGAGTCTTCATAAACCACTAAAAGATCCACTTCTGAATACTGCCTTGGGAACTGAACCTTTGGTATGTGAGCCTTTTGAGGGTAAACTTGATATGAAAATGGTAATATTGCTCCAGTGATGCATTGCTTTGTTTTTATGGAAAGGTCATAAGGCTTTTGGAGTTTTTATTTTCTCTGCCATTTAATTTGTCTATTGACATTTAATACGTTATATATTTATTAAATTAGTATGTTAATATACCACAATTTCCTAATTTATAGGAATATAATATCTATTTCATTAGATTGTATTCACCTAGACCTAGAATGATCTTTAACATAAACATGAGTGAGAGATACCATTGACTATTTTGTGGGAAAGCAGATTAAAACATGGGCTAACACAGTTTTGTACTCATGTGGGGATAATTTTTCATATACTAGTCAAAACTGAGGAAATTTTTTTATTATTATGTTTATTTATTAATCAAGTTATATCTCCACCATAGTGTTCTCTTTCCACCCCTCCCAGTTCCCCCCCCACACACACATCCCACTCCTCCGATGTGGAGTGTCCCTACAAATCAGTCCCTCTCAGTTCAACAGTCATATGAGGGTTAAGAGCTTCCTCTTGCAATAGGGGCCTACATGGTAGCACCCCTAGGCAAATTGTCCCATTGATAGGTAACAAAGTCTATGTTCCTGATCTTTTTGGTGTGTTGGTTGTAGGATAGTTAGTTATCCTGTACTATATGGCTAAAATCCAATTATAAGTGAGTAGATGCCATGTGCATCCTTCTGAGTCTGGGTTAGCTCACTCAGGATGAGCTTTTCTAGTTCCATCCATTTGGCTGCGAATTGCATGATTTCCTTGTTTCTGATAGCTGAGTAGAATTCCATGTGTAAATGTACCACAATTTTTTTTATCCAATCGTCAAATTTTTAAGTGGACTTAACTTTGAGAACAGTCGTTCTTACAAGCTGGAGCTTATAAGTATTCTGTTTGAGAAAAAATTATTCTTTCATGCTATTTTCTGGGTATGAGTGTTGTACATGTGTATATGAGCTTGGCGCACTCACACACTATGAGTGTTTGTAGGAGCCACAGGGCAACATTGAGAGTCTTCCCCTTGCCCTCAGTCTTATTTTTTGAGAAAAGTCCATGAACTAACTAATTTTTTTTTTTTTTTCCAAGACAAGCTGGCTGGCTGGTGCCAGGAATCATCCTGTTTTTGCCTTCCCAACACTGAGATTACAAGGTTGCTGGGAATCTAAATTCATATCCTCATACTTAAAGGGTGACAAGCACTTAACTGACTCAACCATCTCCCCAGCTTCCTCACATGTTCTTTTTTTTTTTTTTTTTGGTTTTTCGAGACAGGGTTTCTATGTTTAACAGCTCTGGCTGTCCTGGACTCGCTTTGTAGACCAGGCTGGCCTCGAACTCGCAAAGATCCGCCTGCCTCTGCCTCCCAAGTGCTGGGATTAAAGGTGTGCGCCACCACCGCCCGGCATGTTCTTTTTAAAAATACTTACTGCAAAAAAAATAAAATAAAATAAAAATAAAAATACTTACTGCTTCATATAGCTTTTGATTACATGTATTTTGTTAAGCTTTACTATGGAAAGTGTCAAATGTAGTAAAGAAATTCTTTTTATCTTAGTAAATTCTTAGATACCATGTATTCACCATTGTATGAAATATCTATTTTAACTTTAAAAAAAATACTCATTTATTTTTATTTTATGTACATTGGTCTTCTGTATGTGTGCATGTAGGGATATCAGATCCCCCGGAACTGGAGTTGCAGACAGTTATGAGCTGCCATGTGGGTGCTGGGAATTGAACCTGAGTCCTTTGGAAAAGCAGTCAGTGCTCCTAACCACTGAGCCATCTCTCCAGCCCCCATTTTACCTTTTAAAGGAATGTATTATCATAATATTAGAATGCATAAAAAAAACTATGTTAGTATTGTCACACCTAACAAAATTTGATTTCCTAAAGAAAGCATTTCGTATTTGGTTGTGAGAATAAAAATTCAAATACAGTTTACTTAGTGTGACATTTAAGCCTTAAGTCTATATAATTGTTCATTTTTTTTCTTCACTTTAGAATTTTAACATTGTAAATGTATTATTAGTGGAATCAGTTGATTTCCACTTTACCCCTATATTCTAAATTTGTTAGTCCCCTTTTGGGAGCGGGGCGAGAAGGTTTTGAGTCAGGGTTGTTGTGTAACCCTGCATATCCTGGACTCACTCTAGATCAGGATGGCCTTATACTCCAAGATCTCCCTGCCTCTGCCTCCTGAGTGCTGGGATTAAAGGTTTGTGCCACCACCACCTAGTTTTAGTCACTTTCTTAATGTATCCTGTTTTTATTTTCAAATGTCTGCTAAAGTTTAGGTTTGGGGATTTTTTTTTTTTTTTTTTTGCTTTTAGGCAGGATTCTTTATATAAGGGTGGCACTATTTCATACTACATTATACTATGAGGCATATGTCTTGTTCTGCTTTTTTGAGGTGGTGAGATTTTAGTTTATTTTTAAACATTTGTTTTGATGTAGGTGCATACCTCCCAGGAGAGCATGTGGAGGTTAGGGGCAACTTGTAGGAGGAGTTGGTGCCTTCCTTCTACCATGTGGATCCTGGGGATCTTGAACCCAGGTCATCAGGCTTGGTAGTGGGTTCCTTTTCTGAGCCATTATGCCAGCCTGACGATGGAATTTTAAGTGAGAAAATAATATCAGCTTAGAAATACTGTTAAATTTTAATGCAATAACATATCTTGTATCTATGACATTTCATCTTGTATCTATGACATTTCATCCATTTTTTTGTGGTATCTCAATAGTTGTCTGAGCAGGCCATCCTCATTGCCACCTAAATGATCTGTCTGACTTCACAGGCTGTCATGACACTGGAAGCAAGCATTAGCTTTGGTCAAAGTGTGTTGATCTCTGTAGTATTTTTTTCCAAAATAAATGTTTGATAAGCATTATTTTGTTTTTCAAATAAAGAATGAATGCCTTGTAATATGAAAGACTTTGTAATGACATATAATTACTGAGTTTTTTAAAAGAGGGTTTTAATGGGAGGTGTATATTTGCATATATGGAAATATATTTATCTTACTTTGCCTCCTTGAGGGTTTGGTCTCTAAGATTTAACCTTCAAGGAGCTAAAACATTTTTATGTAGAAACATTTGATAGGTTTTAATTCAGTGACATTGGTGGGCTGGAATAACATTTAATTAGATGGTTGGTTCTGATAGCATCTTTGAAAAGAGATCTGTGGTTTCTGGTCAGTAAAATGTAAGTAATGTCTTTAGTCTTCACATTTACTCCGTTTATTCAGCATCTTTAACTCCTACAAGCTCCCTGCAAGTAGATGTAACACACTTCTTCTGTTGCTGTGTTTCAGTGAACTTTGATGTTCTAATACTTAGGCAGTGCTACACTTGCCATTTGAGTCCTGTTGCACACTGCATAAGTTCAGTTTTTAAAGTCTGGGAGCAGATTTTGTCATTTAGTCTCGGGATCTATCTGATGTTCGAAGCCAAAACGTTTGGCACACATTTCAGCAGAGCAGTTCCTGATGGGATCTCTGTCACCAAAGGGTGCAAGGTTATCACTCTTCCTCTATATTTCATGCTTTACCTTTGAGGAAACTTAGAAAAACATATGTTTGTATGGCTAGGCACTCACGTCACACCTGTGGAAGTCAAAACAGTTTGGAAGTCATCTCTTCACGTAGGTTCCAGGAATTGAACTCAGGTCTTCAGCCTTGGCAGCCATTTTCCTGGCCCCTGTTTTTTTGGTGGTGAGTTAAGTCAAAGCTTTGGGTAGTGGCCTAGTCTGCTCTTGAACTAATAGTGTTGCCAAGTTTCAACTGTAGACAGACTTATGTCCAAAAAGGACAAAAATTGGAAGCAGATAAGTCGACAGCCTAGCTCTGCCAAGACAGGGTAGGTAAGTCCTTCATAATTCCTGCTCTACAACCAATGTCTGTCAGAGAAATGGGGCCAAATGGCTGAAGATTGATGCTGTAATATATGGAGAGAAAATGGGAACTGTCCAGGCAGCCACTGGTATGTCATTTTTTAGTTTTGGAAGCTGCAGGCCCTGCACTTCCTATATAATCAGATATATTTATCCCTCTCAGGTCTCTGAGGTGGTTGAAGAATAGATAGCTAGAGTCTCATGGTTAAATTTTGAGTTGTTTAGGAATCAAGAGGGTGTTCTGGATCTAAGAAGATATTTTTAAAATTGTGAGGCAAGTTAGTATGAAAGCTGAGTTAGATATAGAACTTTAAACTCATGGAGATGGTTAGATAGTAGACTGTTAAAGTCAGGTGCCAAATACATATGGACTGGACATTGGGAATGTATGCTAAGCCATATAACTCTTATAATCGTGGCCTATTTATTTCTGTTGTTTTGTATTGTATTTATAGTTATAAGAAAAAGAACCATTATTTGGACTGAAAGGGAGAGCTGTTGGGGGGAAAAATAAATACCTTAAACTAAAAAAAAAAAAAAAAAAAAGAAGGGAAGAGGATGGAGGGGGAGGAGGGTGGAAGGGTGGGACTGGAGGGGGGAGTAGGGAGGGGATTGTGATTGAGATGTAACTTGAAGAAATAAAAAATAAATTATTAAAAAAAAATAGTGTTGCCAAGTATGATGACCTTGAATTCCTGACACTTCTACTAAGTGTTAGGATCATAAGCATTGACCACCTTTTGAGACCTTTATTTTTCCTCCCACTTTCCCCCCTTTGTCCTTTAGATTAGAAATTTTTTTTAATCTTTGTTCAAGTTTTGGTGAGCCTTCAATCTGCTACTAATTGCATCCATTGACATTGAAAGAGCTATTTTTCCATTTTAATATTTCTATTTGCTTATTTTTCTAGTTTTTTCTTAACTGTTGAAATTTTGTATTTGTTTATGGTCTTTGTTTCTTTTTCTGTTGCTTTGATAAAATACTCTGACAAAAGCAAAAAGGGAAAGGATTTATATCTAAAAGTACAGTCCATCATAGTAGGGGAGTCAAAGCATCAGCTTAAAGCAGCTGAGATGGTACCCAGTTGGGAGACAGAGATACTAATGCTCCCTTTCTCCATGTTATGTAGTTGAGGATCCAAGTCAATCCCACTTCAGTTAATGCAATCAAGATAATCTTCCATAGGCATTTCCACAGGTTCATTCTCTAGATTCCGTTAGGTTGACAACACTAATCATCAGATTCACATACTAACTAGAAGCATATTTTTTCATCTTGTTAGGCCAGTGGTTCTTAACCTGTGGGTCATAACCCCTTTGGGGGTTAAACGACCCTTTTACAAGGATCTCCTAAGACTATCCTGCATATCAGATGTTTACATTACGATTCATAACAGCAGCAAAATTACAGTTATGAAGTAGCAATAAAAATAATTTTATGGTTTGGGGTCACCACAACATAAAGCACTGTATTAGGGCGGTTGAGAATCACTGCCTTAAGTTCTTTATCACCTAATTCTGTCATGCATTGTCTTGATGTTGGTTGATAGGAACACCTATGTCAGAAACACAGACAAACACATTTCTGTCTTTCCATAATATCAGGCATTGTTTAACAGTAAAATCACAGAGAATGGGGGCCTCGACACCCGCAGTTTACCAGTATTCCTACTTTCCTTGATGGCTCTGACTAAGACAACACATTCTTTTATTACAATTTTATTTTAGGGTGACATTCTCAGATGACATAGTGTATCTGTGTATCTGTATTTATGTATATATGTAGGTTACAGAATAGTTGGAAAGCCTAAAGAGGCAAAAAGTTTCCAGGAAAGAGGCCTGCGAGGCTAAAGCTGGGAACCTGATAGGAATGCCAGAGTCTGTTGATGAGTTAAATAACCTCAAGTGGGAGAGACGCTGGTTGCAGAGTCAGACTGCAAGGTCAGAAGCTGAGCTGGAGAAGTAAGGTAAACCAAGCTAAGGACAGGATTGGGTCTAGATAAATGAACAGGCAGGTGGATGGCAGGTCCAGACTGGTGGGCAGATAACAGTCCTTGTCATCAACAGGGATCAAACCAAGCTGAAGACTCTTAAAAAAGTTCCAACTGTAGACAGAATGCTGTCCAAAAAGGACAAAACCTGGAAGCAGGTAAGTCGACAGCCTAGCTCTGCCAAGACAGGGTAGGCAAGTCCTTCATAATTCCTGCTCTACAATCAATGTCTGTCAGAGAAACGGGGCCAAACGACTGAAGATCGATGCTGTAATGTATGGAGAGAAAATGGGAACTGTCCAGGCAGCCACTGGTATGTCATTTCTTAGTTTGGGAAGCTGCAGGCCCTGTACTTCCTATAAAATCAGATATATTTATCCCTCTCAGGTCTCTGAGGTGGTTGAAGAACAGATAGCTAGAGTCTCATAATTAAATTTTGAGTTGTTTAGGAGTCAAGAGAGTGTTATAGATCTAAGAAGATACTTTTTTAAAATTGTGTTGAGTCAGATGTAGAACTTTAAACTCATGGAGATGGTTAGATAGTAGAATGTTAAAGTCAGGTACCAAATACATATGGACTGGACATTGGGAATGTACGCTAAGCCATATAACCCTCATAACTGTGGCCTAATTACCTCTGTTATTTGTTTTGTATTGTATTTATTATTATAAGAGAAAGAGCCATTTGTTGGACTGAAAGGGGAAACTGTAGGGGGAAATAAGATATACCTTAAACTTAAAAGAAAAAAAAAAAGGGAAGAAGATAGGGGAGGGTGGGACTGGAGGGGGAAATAGGGAGGGGACTGCGATTGAGATGTAACTTGAAGAAATAAAAAATAAAGGAAAAAAAGTTCTCTTTCTGTGTCATCACAGTGCTAGGTGTCTCTCTCTTTATGGGGGTCCAGTTGAGGCAGTTATTCTCTTGCCTTGGTCTGGTGTGTCTGATAAATTCTTGGCTTTGTTTTTCCTTATGTGGTTTTAGTAAGCCCATGTACCCTTTCAGTTGGATTTATCAGATAAATGTATTGGGTGGTACTCTTTACTCCTGCACTAAGTCATTTATTTATTTACTATGTGAATGGTGCTGGGCAGATGGTACCTTTCATGTGCCATCTAGGCACACAGTGCCTCATAATGGAATCAAAATCTGCTTGTAGTGGAGCTTGCATGGTGGCACATGGCTTTAATCCCAGCACTAGGGAGGCAGAGGCAGGCAGATCTTTCAGGACAAAACCCTGCCTTGAAAAACTGAAAGTTGTTTGTGATGGTTCTTTTAAGGCAAGACACAGTGTGAAAAATGATTTTTTTAAACAATATGGAGTAACACGGCTGCGCACAGCCTGACATCATCATTTACCTTTATTGTTTTTTTCTCTTTATACCATTTTCTAGTTTCTTCATAGGTCTAATATGAATTTCAGACTTTTTCCTTGATATATTGATGATTAGATTGTGTTGTGGAGAATGTCGGGTTTTATTTTCATGTAACTCAATCTAAATTCCTATAATTTTTATGATCAGAAATTTGCTTAATTCTTACTATATCATATCCTTAATTGGGCTTCTTGAAATTGGTTCTAGACTGTAATTCCAGGGCCATTTAAGTATGTATTTTAATTTAAATGCCGAATTTATTTCCCTCCCTCTCTCCCTTCTATCTTGTACAGCACCTCTAGTTGCTCCAAACTCTTGTTTTTAAGTTCTTTAGCCTTATATGAGTGGGTTTGCTATAAGAGTTTCAGAACCCATCTTTCTTGTCCTGGGACAAAACCAGCAAGCAAAAGAAATCATTGGAAGGAAAAACAAATAAAACTCTACTCTGTGTTGTTGGCTCTTTCTTTTGAGTGTAGGCTCTCAGTTTCCTTTGTTCATTTTTTCTCTTACCTACAAATAGTTGAGTTTTTTAGTCTGGAGTTAATAGTAGAAAGGTTTGGGTGCGATTGGAGTTACTTCATTACCAGGAAGCATGAGATCCACTGAACTCCTGACAAGTATGATCATATTTGAGTTTAATTTTTCTCTAATTTTTTTTTCAGTAAGCCCAGTGGAAGCTTACTGAATTAATGAGGTGAATAAAAAGTGAATAAAATAAGACCTGTATGTGTGTGTCTGTGTCTGTCAAGGGACAGATGCTGGGAACTGAACTCTGGTCCTCTAACTTGGGAGGTTTGAACTAATGATGAGATCATCAGTCCTAAAAATCTTTTGCTACCAGCCACTACTTTGTTACTTTATCTGACTTAGTGTTCACAGCAAATCTATGTGCAGTTCCTATGTGGCACTTCTTCATATCAGAACATAGAGAAGAAACATCAGTTTATTTGTCAAGAAATATAGAACTACCAGATGTCTGGAGTATAATTTGTTTTATTTTTGTAATATTTGCTGCTTTGTCCTGGGAACCTGACTGGGGCAATGTGGAGAAAAAGAAACTAAACATACTTCAAAGCTGGAATTGGGTGGTATGTGCTTGCATAGGCTGTGCTCATTCTAATGGAGGGTATATCTACTAGAACCCCAGAAACTCACTCAGTGCAAGGAGGAATGGTTAGCTAGTCTTATAGGAGGTCTATGTAGTAACGCAGTCATCCGAGAGGGGGCTGTGGCTAGCTTTTGTGCACGCTGTTTCAGAAACACTCAAACTTAGACCCAAAGAGGCTTTGTCGTTCTCCTGGATCTGAGGAATTGAGATCCTTGACATGGTTTTGCTCATGTCAACAATACACATTGACTTGGGACTTCATCAGCTCCCCACAGGTATTTATTGGAAATCAGAGGACAAGCTGAGGGAATTCTTGCCTTCTAACTCTGTGGCTTCAGGGCATTGAACTCAAGTTGTTACTCTTGGTGGCAGACATCTTCACTAGTTAAGATATCTTTGTAAGCCATATAAAGGAGTTTGAACTTTCTATTTAGGGATGAGTTAAAATGCAGGAGTTGCATGGTCAGAGTAGTTTTAGAAAAATAACTACAACTTGGAGATTAGGTTGCAGAACAGAAGGATGAGAAGAAAGTTGCAGTGTTTCAGATAAAGGTGGTTTTTCTCAACTAGACAGCTAGAAAACACATTTAAGTAGGTAAGATTGGTTTAAAAGACTTGGTAAATGATTTGAAAATGGGTGGAAGAAAGGAAGTAAAGAACAGCAAAATGGAAACTTTCTGTAGTACATTCAAAGAAATGAAAGGAAGGAGCTAACTGGAAGCTTTAGAGAATAAAGAAGTTTCCTTTGTAAATATGAGTTTGGTGGGTGTGGGATCCAACTCAGATAGCTCTCAACACATTGAGAATAGAGATTGTTCTCAGTAGTGGATGGAGAAGAAGGGTGCCTTCTACAGAATAAGAAGGAATACTAATATTTAAGGGATGAAGAGAAAATGAGAAATCTATGAAGTAGCAACTAGAAACCTAGGCAAGCAAAAATAATTATCATAGGGACAGAGTCGAACAGAGAGCAGGAAGGAGTTATATTTAAGGCTTTCAGTTTGTCAAACCCTGGAGGTTTTAGAGAAAAAGACTGGAGTATGCAGGGAACAGTAGGATTTTTCCAGTTAAATTTGAAAGCTGTAACTTTGGAGAGGCTTAAGCTTGTCTGCCTGCCTTCCCTCCCTCTCTCCCTCTCCCTCTCCCTCTCTCTCTCTCTCTCTCTCTCTCTCTCTCTCTCTCCTTTTGGAGGAGGCAGGGGACCAATAACATTGTCACATAAGAGTGGCCAACTATTATGAATAGAAGGATTGAGACGTGCTTTCTTGAGGAAACTACAGCAAACACTAGTTAATTCATTGTAGATAAATTTTTTTTTAAAGTACACTACCATTTAATTGTCTTGCTAAATATTTACAGTGAAAAATTTTTCACATTGGTGTGGTTTATAGATGGTGAGAATTTTTCAAAAAGCCTTACAAAACTTTAAGTAATATAAAAGTGTTACAGTAGTGGTTATAACACTAAAAAGAGAAATGCTTTAAAGCTCGGACTCATCTTTCCTGTTTTTTACTTCCTTTTGTTCAGTTGGCATGCAGAATTAGTTTTTTTTTTTTATATCCCATTTTATGTTGCTTGCTCTCGTGTAATTTATTTGGGAAAACCTGCCATCATAGAAACATGTTCTTGTCTGTTTTGGAATGTGATAGTATTAGTTAATACCCATATGACACAGCTAATAATTTTTAAAGTTCCAGCTAACTGATTTTTTGTTATTCACCAGGTTTGATCTGTGGATGAAATGAATCATGATTTTCAAGCTCTTGCATTAGAATCTCGGGGAATGGGAGAGGTAAGAACTCGCCAATACTAAAAACTTATTGTTTCACTTTAGTCTTTGAGCCACTGGAATTTAATTTTGAATTCATAAATCTTGGAAATAGTAGTTATATCTTTCAGACCTATAGGGTTTTTTTTTAAACTTCTAAAATTATGTACTTCTGTAGTCATGATTTTTTTTTTTGTAACTTGAATCCAATAAGTAATTACTAGTGTACTTATTTGTGTCTAGGTGATTTTGATTGACTTGGTTAAATAATGTCTTATATTTTGGTAATGAATCGTGTAATTAGAATTAGCCCTGCTTAGAATACATCCTATTCTGCCATTTTATATATGTATGCTGTTTGCTTTAGCTACGCTTGATTGTTGCTATTCTTTTCCAAAAATTTCTCTTGTTTACCAGAAGATATTTGCTTAATAAATTCCTAATCCTCTGCAAGACTCTACTGAAAACACAATATATAGTATCCTATTGCTATTGTGGTAGAATTAATTACTTCCTCATCTGACTTCTCATTTAGGTCTTTATAAATACGCTCATTATGTTACCGATTACAGTTTTGTATTTGTCTTCTATAAATTGGTAGGTTTGAATATTAGCATAATAGGTACTCTACAATTTTGAATGGATGTTGTCTTTTAATCTATGGTTTTCTTTGGGTCACCCAGTTAACCATACCATAACATATTTGAAGGCATCTAAAATACGTAGTTTTCCATATTTCTAATGAATTTTAGAAAACTTTGATTATAAAAACTCTTGTGGACCTAGCTTTGTTGTGTACTATATTACACACTCAAGTGTGGACTTTGATAGTAGAAAATAAGAGTAAACAGACCTAAGATATGTAATTAATTGCTTGCTCCTGGAGATTATTTTACTTTAGTAGATTAGAAACCTTCATGAGACTCACTCCATCCAATGCTGTGCTCTTCAGATGCAGAGAGAGAGAGTCCAGTCACTCCTTTGGGCCACAAGAGGGCACCCTGCAGCTAGCTAACCCTCCCTTTCTTCAGAACAGCGTTTTCCAAAGAGTTTGTCATTTTCAGAGGACTGATTTAAGGGTGAGTTAAGGTGCTTAAGCTAAGTATTGCCAAAATAAACTTGTTAGTTCAGTACATAAAGTAAACTCTAATATGGGCCCTAAGAAAGTTTGAGAGAGGGAATACTTTTTTTGTTCTTAAAAGAAAACCTATATATTGTAGCACAATGGCTGCTCAGGCATTACCTACATGCTCCAATAGACTAAATAGAGGTAGTTCGAAGGGCTTTTGTTTTTTTTCCTGCCACTTGTTTTCTTTGATTTTTTAGAAAGTAGAGTAGCATATCTTAACAGCAGGTCTGGGAGCATTGTAGAGCATGCCTGTAATTCCAGCACTTTGTGGGGCAAGGCAGTAGTTTTGAGCTCAGGCCCTACTTTCAAGTATTAAAATAGTAAAAGCATTTTTGAAGTGTTTTTGCCTTCTGTCTGTGACAGACTTGAACTTGATTTTTGTTTTCAATTTTTTTTTTTTTTTTTTTTGGTTTTTTTCAAGACAGGGTTTCTCTGTGTATCCTTGGCTGTCCTGGACTCACTTTGTAGACTGGGCTGGCCTCGAACTCACAAAGATCCGCCTGCCTCTGCCTCCCAAGTGCTGGGATTAGAGGCGTGCGCCACCACCGCCCGGCTTGAACTTGATTTTTGTAAGAGTGAGTGAGAACCCTATATTAATACTAGGCTTGGTCCTTTACTTCTGTGTGTATTATGGATTTATTTACAAATTGACTTTTTCCCCTATTTTAAAATAACATTTGATAAAGCTAAGTACACTTTAGTGGTTAAAACTATGGTCAGAAGCAGTGGTTGAATTAGTTGTCTATAAGTAGACGAAGGTTTTAGTAGAAGAGTTGGGTTGAATAGTAAGCTATATGAAATAAACTAAAATCCATTCTTTATTAATAGACATATCAGGTGTGAACAACCAGAGTGCTGTAGGGCCTAAATTTCCTGCTGTCTGGTGGATGGCTGCAGGCCACTTTTATGAGTGACCTTCACCAGTAAAAATATAATTTTAAATAAGCTGGTTTTGTTACTTTTTAAAAACAGTTTACCTCTTAGTATTGTTACCTCTAAGAGATAGCTAAGAAACCTACTCAAATTTCTGTCTCTGGGTCCTCTCCCACAAGCCTCTCTATCTTTCCTCATCTCACAGGCAGCAGGGAACCTTCTGGGATTTTCCTTCTTTGCCTGTCTCTCTCTCACCAGTCTTCTCCTCCTTTACTGACAGGTGAGGTGTTCTGTTTGTTTTATTCCAGAATTCACTCATTGGAATAAATTAAAGCAGCCTGTACTCTCTGGCTCTTAAATTTTCTAAAATTGCTTATTGGGGTTGTTTTTGTAATGTAAAACAATCCCTGTTTTAATGGATTGCCCTGATCTTTCCTTCTAAAGATAAAGTTTTGCATATTGGGTCTTAACTGTTATAAATCTCTAATGTATGGAGAATTGTTGTGCATACTTACGGGACTCATTTTAAATATGTCGTTTTTATATTTCTTGATGGGTTTATTGAGCTATCATCAGGAGGTCATCCTCTAAGTTGTCCACCCAAAGATAGAAACAAATCTGTATTTATCTATTCATAAACTCACTCTTCTTTTTCCTCTCAATAGCATGTTTTTGTCAAAAGACCTACTGATTTCCATTATATCATTTGGATTACAACAAATATAACCCATAGGAAGAGGTATTTAGCTTTATTAGTGTGTGTAGAGATTTAATATTTTAATCAAATATACGGAGAAGCACATGCCTACTGTCATCAGTTTATTAGAGTACATATAGCTGGCTCTTGTTTAATTTTGAAATAACAGGAAAAAAGGACCTTGCCTGAAGTTTTTTGAGGAACCCAAAATTTAACTTCAGATCACTGAGCTAATGAGCTATTTGGGGAATAGTTTCATAAGTATTGTGATAAATAGCTTTCTCATATTTTGACACAATATTTTAGGAAAATATTAAGGAAAATTATATTTTAAAATCTCAAAGCCTAGCATGGTAGTATAAACTCCTTTTTCTTTTTTGGTTTTTTGAGACAGGGTTTCTCTGTGTAACAACAGCCCTGGCTATCCTGGACTTGCTTTTTAGACCAGGTTGGCCTCCAACTCACAGAGATCCACCTGCCTCTGCCGCTCAAGTGCCAGGATTAAAGGGGTGTGCCACCACGCCCGGCTGTAGTAAACGCCTTTAATTTCAGTACTAGGGAGTCAGAAGCAGGTGGATCTCTGAGCTCAGGGGCAGCCTGGTCTACATTTTGAGTTCCAGGCCAGCTAAAACTACGCAGTGAGGTCTTATCTTAAAAAGAATAAAACAAAACATAATCTTGGAGTGATAGAGTAGAAACATACAGGAAGGACTATTAAGACTTCTTTCTGTTCTCAAAGAAATCTCATTAGCTATGCAATTAATGCTGAGTTCTTTGAAAACATAAATAAGATTTAACTCAAATGCTCTCTTACCGATCTGAGTGGTAGTAATCAATGGAATCATAAACAACTATGTCATCTAGAAGTGATGACACACACCTTTAATCCCAGCAGTCAAGGGAGCAGAGGCATGTAGATCTCTGATCCAAGTCCAGTTTGAGGCCAGTGTGGACATAGCTCCAGGACAGTGAGGACTACATAGACCCTGTGTCAAAAACAAAACATGTAATGAAAATCAGCTATTTCAGGAAGTGTTTAGAGGATTGCAATATATTTATAAAATCACTGTCTGAACTATTTTGTTTTAGAGTTTAAAGATGGAAGGATTAGGTAATCTTAAACTTATTCATTTACCTAGAGATAATCTTAATACTGGAAATTCTTAGAAATATTGGTGAATTACACTTCACTAAGATTGGAAGGTACTCTATAGTAGTTAAATGTAGAGAGAAAAGCCTTACAATAAATCTACTAAGGATTTAAATCCCAGCAGTGTTCTTTACCAGCTGTATGTGAACCTTTGGCATTTGAACTTCTGTCTGTGTTTCCTCATGCAGCAAGACTGTATCAGACAACTATTCTGAAGTAATAAGGTTTCATCTTTCTGGGATACTTAAACTAGCACAAGAAAAAATTGCTGTAGACAAAAGTCTTGGTAATGATATACAATTCTTTGAAATCATCAGGCATTTAAGTGACTTATACTTTGGCTATGAAAGGTTCCTCATATTTATGACAGCTCTGTGTTAGATGATATATTAAATAGTCTCTTGATCTTTCATTATGGTCTCAATGTTTTCTTTACAAATAAGAAAATGGAAAAGTAAAAGTTATATCTGTCCTTTACTTACTGAAAAGATTAAAGACTAGAAAAGAAAAGCACCATTTTAGGGATTTAGGAAATTTCATCATGGTTTCTTCTTTGTTGTAGCTGTTCTATACAATTTTATCTGTTTGTTTTGTCTTTTCTGAGCTTGTATAATAAGTAGAGTGGTCTTATATCTTGATTTTTTTTTTCCTGGATAGTTCAATTAATATTTGTTGTCATAACATCCCTTTTTTTTAAAAAGATCTGAGTTTAGAGATAAGCTATATGAACTGAATTTTAAAGAATGTTAATTGACTAGTTTGAGATTTTTGCTTAAAAGTTTATAGTAGAAAAGTGTAATGTATAAGTCTACCTCCTGAAATGCTAGAACAGGAATTTGGTTGATTTGTTTATGAGGCAGTATATATAGGGTCCTTACTGCTTTCTTCACAATGGAGAGGGAAGCCTTAAATTCTTTCTGGAGGAAAAAAAAAACGTGTCAGTCATCTAAATTTCAAGGATGGAAGAACAGGTTGACAAGAAGAAGCATTGAGTGTCCCAACCATAGTTTAGACTCAGTTTTGTGAGTTAGGGCACTAGTAGGAAGATAATATAATTTCTAGATGTTAAGATTTCTTAGCCTTGCTTTCTATAATGTGAATTCTTATTTACATGGTATATTTAATCGAAGAATTTATGAAGAAAGATTTTTGTTTCTGTCTTAGTTCATTTAACCATGTTTTCTCAATTTTTGTTTTAACTCTTTTGTGTGTGTTTGTTGTTTTGGTTTTTGAGACAGGGTTTCTCTGTGTAGCCCTGGCTGTCCTGGACTCACTTTGTACAGACTGGCCTTGAACTCACAGAGATCCTCCTGCCTCTGCCTCCCCAGTGTAGGGATTAAACCACCATGCCCGGCAATTACAGACAGCTGGAAACTGCCATGTGGGTGCTGGGATATGAACCCTGGTCCTTTGGAAGAACAGTCAGTGCTCTTAACTGCTGAGCCGTCTCTCTAGCCCCAACTCTTTAAGTAGTTGTCTTCTCTTAGGTTTAATCCATTTTAAACTGTGGGTCACAAGCTAGGAAAAGCACTTAAGTTACTGATTAAATTGGCATAGATAGTATTTTCTAAGTAGTTAGGCAAATGACTGAGTGGTTAAGCCTGAGGACCTGAGTTCAGATCCCCATCACCCATGTAAAAAGCCATGGGTGTCAGTACCTGTAACTCCAGCCTTGGGTAGATCCCAGGAGCTCATTGGCTAGCCAGTATACCCAAGAAATTGTGAGAGACCTTGTCTCAAGACCAAAAGGCAGAGAGCCACAGATAGACATAGTTTGTTCTGGCCTCCAAATATACTAATGTTCAGGCACTACATACAGCACATAATACATTCACTAAAACCACTTTTTTTTTTAATTAACCATTTCCAGAGTGTACGAAAGGTCTTTGGTAGAAGTGTTAACTTTAGCTAAATTATTTCTTTGTGCATCTAATCATTTATACACATTTGCAAAATAAATAGTTTTTCTTATGGAAGTGCTTGGGAAACATTGAATATTTGACATGGGTTTTTCTCCCCTACCTAAGCAATATGCGTATTTATTTATTTATTTACTTACTTGCCTATTTATTGATTGATTGATTGATTGTGGTGCTGAGGATGGAACCCAGAGCAGGTGCTTTACTATTACGCTAATCTCTAGTCCTATACTTTGCAGTTTAAAACAGTGGTCTGTGAAGGCAGACAGAGAATAGTTTCCTCAATGGAATACTGTTATTTCTACTCTCTCAGAAGATGAATGCTTCAGCCAACTACTATTTTTCCCTCCCTGAGACAGGGTTTGGTTTCTCTGTATATCTGGCTCTCCTGGACTCACTTTGTAGACCAGGCTGGCCTCGAACTCACAGAGATCTTCCTGCCTCTGTCTCCGGAGTGTCGGGATTAAAGGTGTGTGCCACCACACCCAGCCATTACAGTTGTTAACTGCCATGTGGGCGCTGGGATTTGAACCCATGTCCTTTGGAAAAGCAGCCAGTGCTCTTAACTGCTGAGCCATCTCTCCAGCTCCTCAGCTAGTCACTTCTGTGCCCTTGATTAGTACTCTTATTAGTTAAAACTTTATTTTACACTATATACATATATAAAATAGGATTTTTTTTTTTTACTACTTACTGGAGTCTTTTTTTTAATGTGTTTGAGCCCCCACCACCCAACTTTTTTTATTTTTTATTTTTGTAAGATTTATTTATTTTATATATTATGAGTGCTCTATCTGTATGTACATCTGCAGTTAGAAGAGGGCATCAGATCACATTGTGGATGGTTGTGAGCTACCGTGTGGTTGCTAGGAATTGAACTCAGGACCTCTGGAAGAGCAGAGTTCAGTGCTCTTAACCTCTGAGCCATCTCTCCAGCCTTTACTGGAGTCTTTATCAGGGGAGATTATTCTTTAAAATGTGTGTACATTAATCACAGCACATCATTTTATAGCCTAGAAAGGTCCTAACTTGTAAAAGCTTGACTTCTAATAAATGTAAAAAAGTTGGTTTCTTTAAAATTACAAGTTTTTATTTTATAAAAGATCTGTAAATTAGGAATATGCTCCTCCATTCAGCACTGCTTCTCAGTTTGGTAATAACAGTATCATTTAGTTTTTATGCATTTTATCTACATTTTCCACCATTTACAGCCAACTTCTTTTGATCTTCCAAAATGTCTCCAAAATCCATTTATTTTCTTAGCTGTTTTCTGCCAGTACTCTCTTAGTTTTAACTGTCTTGACTTTGTTGTGATTTTTCTAAACTGGTTTCCTTGCCTCTGTTTTTCCCCATTCTCTCAGTTATTACAACTTGAATTGTTTTCCAAGACATACTTTTCACTCTTGCTAACCTGTCTTAATTTCCTGTTGCAAAACTCTCAGTTTCCTTAACATGTCTTTCAGGGTCTTCATAAGTTCATGGTTAGCTTTACCAGGGTTAGATTTGGGCCATCTTAACATCTTCTATATGTATAACATTGCATTTTCTTAAGTTTCGCTTTTGTTCCTGGTTTTCTGTTTCATTCATGCTATGCTTATTGTATTCCTCACCTTGCAACTCTTCCTGCCTCCTGCAAATACACATTATCTCTCAGACTCTTAATCAGGTATTACTGAGTTACGTTTTATTTCGGTCTGTGTGTAAATTCTCTGAAGATGAGGTCATCATGCCCTTAAAGAGGCAAACACAGGTAACTAGTGTGGTCAATGTAGTAGTAATAGTAGTTTACACACGTCTGATTATGGTTATGAGTGCTAAATGATTTGGCATTTAATTAATAAGATGAAAATGATGTATAGCCAGATGTATCTCTGAGAAATGAAATCTATTCAAACAAACATAATTCTGCTTCTAAGTGTCAGGGATGGACAGTAATAAGTTGATAGTCCTACTGAGTGATGTAATTTTCACGTTACCATGTAGAATAGAGCATAAGACCTTGAGATTATTAGCTCAAAAATATTGTTAGGGTTTCTCTCTGTCTCTTCTGTTACTCATAGTTTTCTGATTTGGAATTGACAGATTGGTACTATTGAAGAGCTAGTAAGAGTTGTGAAGTTTACTTCTGGTGAATAACTGAAGTAAGAACGAAAAAAACACTTTCTATTCTGGAAGTCTGATAAGGGATTGTTAAAGGCAGGTTTTAGAAGCGAGAGAATATTGAATAATTTCTTTGGGCATTTTTATTATCTTGAGCAAGAAATTTATTAAGTCTTTTAAAGGGAATTATATACAAAGAAAATCATGAAGACGGTGGAGAGATGGCTCAGTGGTTAAGAGCACTTGTTGCTCTTTCAGAGGACCTGGGTTCAGTTCCCAGCATCCACGTGGTGGCTCACAACCATCTGTAACTTTGGTCTAAGGGGCTCTGGTACACTGTCCTGACCTCCTTGAGCCCTAAGCACACATGTGATACGCATACATACATGCAAGCAAAACTCTCACACAAAGTGAATAAATGAATATCTAATAAATTTAAAAAGAACATTGGAATATAACAAAAATGTTTTAAACTAGTATTAAAGTTAGAGGCCTAGAAGTATCAGAGTCAGTATATATAAATGAGTTACTTTGCTGTTCATTGAGACAGCTTGGAAAATTGATTGCTAAAAGGTACTCACAGGCTAACATGTACATGTAAGTGATATGTTTGCAGTTCCTTTGTGAATTGTATAACATTATTAAAGCTTTTTTCTTTTTCTTTCTCCTCTCAAATAGCTTTTGCCTACCAAAAAGTTTTGGGAACCTGATGATTCAACAAAAGATGGACAAAAAGGCCTATTTCTTGGGGATGATGAATGGAGAGAGACTGCATGGGGAGCTTCACGTAAGTTATTGGGGTTTGGGTGAGAGTTATGAAAATGCAGCTTTTAAAAAATTCTGCCTGTCCTTAAACAATTTAGGAAAAACCTTTGTGATACTTTTGTTGATAATTATAGTTTAGATTTCTTTTTTTTTTCCCCTCTCCCATTTGTGTCGTTGTTCCCCCCCCCCCCCCCCCGTTTTTCTGTGTAGTCCTGGCTGTCCTGAACTCACTCTGTAGACCAGGCTGTCCTTGAACTCACAGAGATCTGTCTACCTCTGCCTCCTGAGTGCTGGGATTAAAGGCATGCATCCCCACACCCAGCAGTTACAGACAGCTGTGAACTGCCATGTGGGTGCTGGGATTTGAACCCCAATCCTTTGGAAAAGCAGCCAGTGCTCTTAACTGCTGAGCCACCATCTCTCCAGTTCTCTTTCTTCTCTCTCTCTCTCTCTCTCTATATATATATATATATATATATATATATACACACACATATCTTTTTAAAATTTTTCCTTCAAGATTTCTCCATGTAGCTCTGGAAATTGCCCTGTACACTGGGCTGGCCTGGAACTTAGCAATCTGCCTGCCTCTGCCCCTACAGTGCTGGATCTAAAGGTGTGTGCCATCACTGCCAGGTTTTAGTTTAGATTTCTTAACAGCAGTTAGGTCTTACCTGACAATACACTTTATTAATTAGATACATGTATTTAGCACAAGCTTTTAATAGGCTTTTTGTTTCTTTTGTATTTTTGTTAATTAACTCCGATGATGAAATTCTGAAAACTACTAGAAGACTCAATAACTTGCCAGAATTTTCTGTCTTAAATTCTATTGAGTGACAGTGACTGAACTGTACTTCAGTCTAGCATTATAAAACATTAGCCATATCCAGAAATGATTTATTGGTGTTACAGACCTCCTAGAAACAGAACAGGTAAGAATATTTTTGATTCTTGTTAAGTCGGAAAAAGCCGAACCCAATTAAGTATTAAGGGTAGGGAACTTGCTACGAAATGAACTATAACCTCTAGAAGTCACTAGGTTTATTTGTAAATTTTAGACATTTTGACATATTTTGTTAAATGGTTGAATCATATTTGAGGGGTATATGGGTAATTATGCTTTACAAATACTTTTATTTTTATTGCTGAGTGTAATACAGCTTGTGTATGTATGCTATGTAAAGTGAACAAAATAAGCAAAATCAAAAATTCCTAACCATGTATTTTACAAATAACATTTCTTTAGGGGGTTGAGTAAGAATAGGGATATACATGGGACTGCATGAGGAGGTCAGAGGACACCTTATAGGAATTGCCACTTTGACTTGTGGACATTAGGGGTTGAACTCAGATGACCAGGCTTAGTGTAAGTGCCTTAACCCACTGAACCATCTTGTTCTTCCAACCTTATGTTTGAGAATAAATTACAGGTATTTCTTTCCACGTTTTCTTTCTTTAAGAAATTTGTTTTATTTTATTTGTATGAGTGTTTTTCCCTACAGTGTACCACATGTGTGCCTGGTTCCCAGGACATCAGAAGGCATCAGGCTCCCTGGAATCAGAGTGGTTGTGAGCCACCCTGTGGGTACTAATAACTGAACGTGGGAAGTGCTCTTAACTGCTGAGCCATTGTTGCAGCCCAACACATCTTTGTTTTGTTTTTGTTTTTTATTGAAATTTTTAAAAATAGGTTTTTTTAATCGTCCACATTGTTAAGCTATGTTGATTAAAATTTTTTTTATGTTTTTGTAGTTTAAAACTTTGTTACCTTGTAAATGCTTCAGAGTTAAAACTGCAAAGGTAAGGGGATTACAGAAGATGTATAGAACAAAAATTTTATTAGCAGCTAGTTTAGGCTTGTAATTCTTTAAAATATTAAAAATTTTCTTTGTAGTTCAGCCAGTATATGACAGACAGCTAATGTGCCAGATTTGGAGAATAGAAAGGTAAGATTCACACCCTTGAGAATATTTTTCCTATAGTATAGTTGGACTGTACTAGAATAGATACACAATTTAAAACACAAAGTTTGTGCTGAGGTTCATGTTCCCTGTAAGTAGCACATCCTTTACTTAGGAGCCTACGCACTTAAAAACATGATTGGCAAATGTGCCTTAAAAGTTGAGTGAGGTGATGGAGGCAGGCAGAGCCTGTCTAATGTAGAACTAAACAAAAGTGGAAGGGATGCAGGCTGGAAAAAATGGGTAAGAGCCTCTGTCACTCTTTTGGAGGGCCTTTGTAGCACCCATATCATGTGGCTTACAACTTTTTGTAACTACAGCTTCTCTGTATCTCTCTCTCTCTTCTCACCTTTATAGACACTTCACTAAAGTGTGTTTGCTAGTGTGTACGAGCGCGCGCGCACACACAAACAATTAAAAATTAAGTTTAAAATTGGGTAATTACTAAGTTACATTTTTAGAATGTTCACAAGCTATGCATTTTGTGGTAGAACATGGTCAAGAAGAATTATTTTCAAGATACATGGCAGAGATGATGTTAGTTTTATAATTTTAGTCAGTTCATGAATCAGTCCTCCTAACTTAACTTTAGCTTGTAATTAAAATTTTAATGAGCATTAGTTTTATCAGAAATCATGAGGAAATTAGAAATAATGGAATTTTGTTTACTTAGCAGGTATATATTGAATGTCAGGCATGTACAAATATGAGTAATGCATTTCTTGCTCTCAAAGAATTGTCCCCCCCCCCCAAAAGAAAATTCTTGAGGCAGGGAATGATGGTGCATGCCTTTAATCCCAACACTCAGGATGCAGAGGCAGGTGGATCCCTGTAAATTCAAGGTCAGCCTAGTCTACAAAATGTGTTCCACAGCTGTCAAGACTACATAGTGATATCCTTTTTCCAAAAAAGAAAGAAAATTCTTGGGTCAGTGAGATGGGCAAAGCACTTCCTGCACAAGCTTGGGGACCTGTGTTCAATCCCCAGAACTGCTCCATGGCACTTGGGCATGCACATACACCTCATAATAAAGTTTTAAAATGGTTTCTCTGCTACATAAGAGGTCTAATTGTATGTATTATTATTTCCATGCAGCTAAAGTAATATGGTAGTCAGTTTGGTTATATTTCTTTTTTAGCATATTCCAAACCTTGGGACTTTGGAACATGCTAGTTTCTATAGCTAAAGTACATTCACTCTTTTTTCATTGTTTCAGTTTTTAAATCTACTCTTCCTTGGTATGCAAGTTAAACATTGTTTCCTTTTTTGTATTCACCTTAAGACTAGGGAGAATCAGTCCCCCATGCTTTATATTCCTATAATAATCTGGATTATTTTTGAGGGATTTTATCCTATTTTGATTGTTCTCTGTTAAATGTAATCATGGGTTGGCCTGGAACTTACAATGTAGTAGAGACTAACCTTGAAATTCTGATAGTCCAGCTTCCACCTCTTAAGTGCTGGGGTTACAGTTATGCACCACTACACCCATCTTATAAAGTGTTAGGGACCAAACTCAGTCTCATACATGCTCAGCTGTATATCTGTTAAGCTACATCCTCAATCTCCATACTCATTTTTTTTGATGGTAAGGTTTGTATGCTGACTTGACAAAAAGTAGAGTCATCTGAAAGGAGGCAACTTCAATTGAGAAAATGCGTCCATAAAATACAGCTGTGGGGCATTTCCTTAATTAGTGATTGCTGGGAGTGGGTCCAGCCCATTGTGGGTGGTTCCATCATTATGCTGGTCCTGCAGTTCTATAAGCAGGCTGAGCAAGCCATGATAAGCAAAACAGTAAGCTGCACTCCTCCATGGCTTCTACATCAGTTCCCATTTCCAGGTTCCTAACCTACTTGAGTTCCTGCCCTCACTGCTTTTGATGATGAACTGTTATGTTACATGGAACTCTGAAATAAACTCTTTCCTCCCCAATTGCTTTTGGTCATGATATTTCATCAGAGCAATAGTGACCTTAATTAAGACATGTTGTCTTGTTTGTTCTTGGATTCCCCATTGTTTCAAAATGCCTATCATGAGTCATAGTATATACTAGTATTTAAACTGTGGGGGTGAATGATTAAAGGACAGATAAAATGACCAGTCTCTTACATATACAGTGGGAAATAGAGAAGGATTTTAGTAACTAATAAAAAGTGCCTTTTCAGAATTATGGTAAGGAAATACGTGAATACACCATGGTATTTAACTTGGATAGTTTAATTACTAAAACTAACTGAATATTGCTGCTGTTGACAAATGAGCCAGAGTTAGCTAATAACTTTGGTTACTTTAAAAACAACTGTCAGCAATAAAAAATTTGAATGCTGCTTTTAATTTATGGATTGTATTTAAATTATGCTAGCTCACAGATGTTAAAAATTCCCTTTCATCAGAGGCATTTATGGTGGGTGTATAATTTTGTTCTAAAAATTTAAGTCTATCAATATTTGTTTTTTTCACCATGAATAAAATTCTGGGATTTTATTGATTTTTTTTTTAATTGGTTGGTATTTATTGTGTTAGTAACAGTGTGATGTATACTGAGCTTGAGAACTGCTACCTCTTGGTTTTGTTCTTTTAGGTTTTATTCTTAAAGGTTTAAGACTTAAAAACACTCAGCCTTCACAGTCATGTTAATACCCCATTGATAGTTTTTGGTTTGACTCTTTTTTTGCATAAACTTTTTTCACTAAATAAAACTCATGTAAAGGTGAGAGAATCAACTCCATGGAAGTTGTCTTCTGACTCTCTGTATTTTCAAGAAACATGTTCTTAGGCTATGAAGTGATTGAGCTGGTAGCAGGGCCCACAAAGCTTGACAACCTGAGTTCTAGCCCTGGTACCCATGTCAAGGTGGAAGGAGGGAACTGTCTATATGTAATTGTCCCCCAACTTACATACAAATACACAAATAATAGGTGTATAGTAAATACATACAAGTTTGAAAAAATTTGAAAATCACTTGAAAAAGATGTCCCAGATGTTAAGAATGAAAAGTTATTTATTATGAATATAACAAAAATATACTCAAAAGAAGTACTGGGTTTTCATAAATTGATGTTAATTTGTATAACTATATTTTACTTGACTTAAAAGTAAAACTGTATTATGTCTTTCTTCCAAACAGATCATTCAATGTCCCAGCCTATTATGGTACAGAGAAGATCTGGACAGAGTTTTCATGGAAACAGTGAAGTAAATGCAATTCTTTCTCCGCGCTCAGAAAGTGGAGGCCTTGGTGTGAGCATGGTAGAATATGTATTAAGTTCCTCTCCTGCTGATAAATTGGATTCTCGATTTAGGAAGGGAACTTTTGTAAGTATTTTGAATAAAAATTTAATATTTTCATTGATTTTTGTGTTTGTTTGCTTGCTTTATGGTATTTTGCTTTTATTTCTTTTGACACAAGCCTTGGCTAGCCTGGAAGTCACTATGAAGACCTGGCCTGGCCAGCATTGAAGTCGTGGCAGTTGTTATGCCTCAGCCTTGTCCTGCCATTACATTATGGGCCAAATCCCAGCTTATCAGCTTATTTTTCTAGCCATAGAATTGAAAGAAACTTTATTTTCTTTACTTAGTTATGACATTATAGAATAATTGCAAGTATTTATATTTTAACTGTGTTAACAGAAGCCAAGTCATATTTTAAAACTCACTTTGCAAAGCTAAAATTGCTTCCTCTTGATAGTACTCAATCTGTAAATCAAATTATGTAAAACTAAATATTTTAATCTTATCTGTGGTGTTACTGCTTTTCCTGTACCGCTATAGTTAAGGTTGACTTAGCCTTCTGTTATAAATCCCTAGTTTGTACTCAGATTTTTGGCCTTTGCTAAATTAGTTCACTTATAAAAGTAAATTGTTGTTTTTATTATTACATGCACTACAGGGTAGTTTTAGACTACCTTTTGGTGCCTTTTTTCTGTTCCCTTAAGTACTGAGAATCAAACAGATTCTTTTTCCTCAGGGTACTAGAGATGCTGAAACAGATGGACCTGAGAAAGGAGATCAAAAAGGCAAGGCTTCTTCTCCATTTGAGGAGGACCAAAACAGAGATCTTAAGCAAGATGAGGAGGACTCTAAAATAAATGGCAGAGGTTTGCCAAATGGAATGGATGCCGATTGCAAAGATTTTAAGTAAGATTTACAACTTTTCCAAGAAGAAAAACATATCTCTTTTAAGAGTTATTACAGTTAGTTGATGTGGTTGTTTTAGATTGTTTTCCAATTTAGGGTTACTTTATTTCCTTTGTACCTTGTCTTAATCTTGATGACTTTTTTTTTCATAAAATTAATGATCATGAGTCATTAACAATTTCCAAAATTGTATCTAAAACAGGGTGCTATGTTGGAAGATTAATGTTAGAAGCTGCTATTTTTGTATGTTATGAACTAAATTAGAATTTTTTTCTTTGCTGTTTAGTGAATTATAGGTTTAATAAGATTTTTCCCCTCTCCGAGTTATACTTGAGTACCATCCAGTGGAATTTTTCCCTTGTATTACTGTCTTAACTACTTTGCCACACCCTACCTCTTGATATTTTCCATCTTAGATATTTGAGGCAAAGTTAGTTTAGGAACCAGTGGGTTTTTTCCTTATACTATATGAACTGTGCTAATACATAATTGCTCCTTCAAATAGGAAATAGTTAACTTTTAAGCTTGGAGTTCTTGAATACTTTTTTTAGTTGTTTCTAGCAGTTAAATACACTTTCTTTTAGTCATTGGTTTTAGATTAAGCACTACACACTTAAACAGTATGTTACAGAAAGTTGATAGTTCAAGCTGACCCCTGCAGTTTCCAGTTAGTAGTCAAGCTTGACCTCATGGACCATGGAACTTTAGATAAGAGGATAGTTACTTGGTATATTATATTCCTGCACTTACTGTTTTCATGTAACCAAGCAGAATAATAGTCTGTTAAAGTGCCATTTTCATCTGTTCCTAGCGCAAAAAGCATCCAGAACCAGTAAACCTCTTTTGACAAGAAATAAATTTAATGTTCTGTATTTAGAATATTTTCCTGATTTTGCTTTTCTGCTACTAGTTTAGTTTTAGTGACGGTCAGGCATTTAAAACTTAGTTCAATGTATATTTATAATTGAAGTGTTAATACATCATTAACTATAGCAAGAAAATAGCACCACTGATAGCACAGTATTTTGTTCTCTGCTTTGGCTGTAGTGAGTTGTTTTATGTCAAAGGTTATTTCTCCCTTTTAAACATTAATATGAGCTACCATACTAGTATTTATTTGTCCCATTAGGTTTAAAATATGTGTTTGAAATTACTAATTAATACAATATCACTACTTTTCATGTAAAAATGCTCAGAAAATTAGCTGTGAATCTATAGTCTCTTTCAATTTTATCACTAAAATTTCTGGTAACTCATATATTGTGAGTATATATATTACTGAAATAAAACTGAACTGCAATGAATGAAGTTTAGGACCTTTCCAACATTTTGAAATTTGCTTATTAGAAATCCTGCTTGTTTTGGTTTTTGTTTGTTTTTATCTTAAATGTTTCAAATGGGAAAAAATGAAACTGTTGAACAGCCGTTCTCACAAGGCAAGTATGACTAAAGGCAGAACACATTTGAAATCTAATATTGCAAAGACAGTGATTGACTTGGAAGTAGCATGAATGTTTAAGTGCCTAGTGGTCTGTTCTTATTACTTTGTAAACTACTCTGTATATGATAACAAATTTATGCCAATGTGGAGCACCTTACATTAGGGGCTGTTAGGTTTGATGGAACGAACACCTGGTGTTAAAGCAAAACACTCATTTCAACTAAAATTATGTACTTATGTTTTGAATGTGCTATGAATGCATGATTTCTCAGAGCAGTACACAATAAGAGTAAGGCTACTATATAAAATACGTAGAAGAGAGGATTAATTTAGGATTAAAAATAATGTAAAAAGAGTGGTAGAAATATGCAGGATGTTAATGCAAAGAGAAACTGATGGTGAAATTTTAATCCAGTATTAATGAGTTCCTTGGGAAAATTAGGGTAGTGTGGTACAGCAACGTTGGGCATTATTTTGGTTATATAGAATTTGTATGTGTGTGTTCTGTATACTTAAAATTTTTTAAATTTTCTATGTTTATATTTCTTTTGGTTTAAACAGAAACAATGATAGGGTAAAGATGGTCTTTGAGTAGCTATTGTATAGGGTTTTCAGAAAGGCAGGCTGCTTCTCGCTTTCTCGCTTGCTCTTTTGTCCTTTTAGCTAGAACTACTACCCAGTCATACATTCATTCTCATTAAGGAAACACGCCCAAAAGATAAAAAAAAAATTTTCTCAGAAAAGCCTTTAAAAGTCATAGTTGTATGCCAGCTTTTTGTTCTAGTTTAGACTTCTTTCGGTCATGAAAACTGTAACCATGATGTCTGGTCAGTTTTTTGATGAGTGGATTTTTTTATTTTGAGCCTTACCATCTTTGTTACTTAGTTTAGTTTTTTTTTTTTTTTACTCAATTTTCGTTTTTAGACAGAAGTTTCAGGTAGTATAGTCCTAAATTGTAACAACTTTTTATTACCTGTGTATTTGTCTTACCTGTATGATTGAGTTATATCATTATTCTATTCAAATTGAGAAAAGTAATAATACTAAAAATATGAAACTATATCCTCTTAAGTAGTTATTAAATAGGAAAAGCTGAAAAATGGAATGGGTGATGTCTCAGAAAGCTGTATTTATTCTTTATATCTTGGGACCATTTGTTGTAGACTTGCTACATTTACTCACAGTGCTTTTCTATTTTCTTTATTTAGTCGCACTCCTGGAAGTCGTCAAGCCTCTCCAACTGAAGTAGTTGAGCGCCTTGGCCCCAGTACTAATCCCCCAGAAGGATTGGGTCCTCTTCCTAATCCGACAGCTAATAAACCACTTGTTGAAGAATTTTCAAATCCTGAAACTCAGAATCTGGATGCCATGGACCAAGTCGGTCTGGATTCCTTACAGTTTGACTATCCTGGTAATCAGGTACCCATGGACTCTTCAGGAGCTACTGTAGGCCTTTTTGACTACAATTCCCAGCAGCAGGTAAGCATGCTTCTTATATACTAGTGTAACCTGAAGTGGTATGAATCATTGGAAATGATAGGGGTTTTGAGACTTAATGCTTTATTGATTAAAATATCATTTGGTTAAGAAAGGTCTTCAAATAAGTGTTCTAAGTATCACAGCTTTCTAATAAGAATTGGAATGTTTTGGTATTAATCTTTGTATTAAATATTTTCCTGGCTAGCTCTTTCAGCGGACTAATGCACTAACAGTTCAGCAGTTAACTGCAGCTCAACAGCAGCAATACGCATTAGCAGCAGCTCAGCAGCCGCATATAGGTAAGTCTTTGAGTTACCCTTTTCATTATTGTCAGAAAAATCTTTGTTAAAGTATATAAAATGTTTCCTTTTTCATTTCTTGAAAAAAATGTCTTGGTAACATTTTGTTACTTTCTGAAACACCTTTGAGGTTAGTAGTAATAGATTCCTTACTAAGGATTGATTGATGTGGGAAATTGTTTTTTATTAATTTTATCATTGGTTAAACATCTATCTAAGTTGGGCCAGGAAGATGGTTCAGTGGGTTTGTCACAAAGCTTAATGACCTGATTTACTCTTAATCTCCACGATGTATGTGAAGGAGAGCACCAGCTCCACAGGTTGTCTTCTGACTTCATCATGTGTACTATTGGCATGAACACACATGCACACATAAATTTTAAATTCTGAAAATCTATACTTCATAAAAATTGTTAGTCCCTAAGATTTTTCCCAGTGGGTGGTAGAGAATCAAATGTGTAGAACGAAATGTTAGTATTTATGCTATTATCCAGTCAGAGTGTTCATTTTTAGAATTATTCAAAAAACAAGAATTCTAAGAAATTTTCTTTAAAATCATTAAATTTTTTGACATCTAATGCTGATGTGAATTAACTCAACCATATATTTATTGCTGATAAAATTCAAGTTTGGCACATGTTTTGCTGTCTGTTAGATTTGGCTAGTTTTGTTTTTCCTACCACTTGAACATCTTTACTGTTTATTAATATAGATAAATCCTGCTAACAGCTGTTTTGTTTTTCCTCTCTCAGCTCTGATTCTGACCCTTTTTATAGTAGAATATGGAGTGAAATAAGCTTAAATGCAATATATTTGGGGGCTTTTTAAAAAGGTAATTACAGATTCATGAAATTTCAATGAGTATGGGAGTTTCTCATACCCTTCTTGTCTAATTTCTTTTAATCCTCCTCGTATAATTATAGTACATTAAAACTAACAATATGACATCATAGAGCATATATAGTTTTGTATTATTTTATCCCTATAGATTTCTCTAGCTATCTGATTTTGGATAAACTTGATTTATTTTCTAGTTGAAAAAGTTGCAGGTGTTTTGTGGTGTGATTTCTTTCTTATTTTTTGTTTGTTTGTTTTGTTTTGTTTTTTGGTGCTGGGAATTGGACTTAGGGCCTTACACGTGGTCTTTTGATATCTCCCACTGAACTGTGGAGTGTTCTTTAAGGTCTGACTTGTTTCACTTCCCTCAAATGAATATTGTTCAGTGTTAGTGCTGTTAATGCTTCCTGTGAATTTTACAAGGATGGATGCATATAGTTTTTTTCCCAATGCAACATTCTTCTGGCCTCCTTTCTTCCCAGGCCTCCATTATCCATGTTTTTATTAATTTAACCCTTCTCTGATTGTTAAAAATGTACTGGTTCCTGTCTCCTCATGAAACACAACAGATTTTATTTTATTTATTTATTTTTATTTTTAATTTTATTATTATTATTATTTTAGGTTTTTCGAGACAGGGTTTCTCTGTGTATCCTTGACTGTCCTGGACTCACTTTGTAGACCAGGCTGGCCTTGAACTCACAGAGATCCACCTGCCTCTGCCTCCCGGGTGCTGGGATTAAAGGTGTGCACCACCACGGCCGGCAACAGATTTTATTAATTGGGACTTTAATCGTTTGTTTTAATATTTCACAGACTGTTGATTTTTTTTGGAGGGTTTTGTTTTTTGGCTTTTGGCATGAACTTCAGAATCATCTACTTCCAGAAGATCAAATTGGGTTTTAAAAATATACTTAGGAAACATTAACAAAGAGAGGGAAAAAATTAACATGACATAAATTACCCTTATTAATGAATGCATAGTATCATCCCTTTGTTCAAATTTAGTTTGTAAGGGCTTAAAATTTTTTGTGGGATGTAGCTCAGTTGGTAAGATACTTGCTTAGTACCTCAATTTCTTTTCTTTTAAAAAATTTTAAATTTTATTTTTATTTATGTGTATGTGGGTTCAGTTAGTGTGAGCATGTGCTTATGAGTGAGTGCACTTGGAGACCATAAAAGGGTATCAGTTTCCCTGGAGTTGGTATACCGCAGTAAGGAGCTACCTTGTGCTGGGGAAAGAATTTGATCCTCTGTAAAAGCAACAAACATATTTAACTGAGCTAATCTGTATAGTCCCTGATCTTAATTCTAAGGATCATTTATAAGTGACCTCAGTCTCTGTGTTTTGTAGTTGTCAAGTTTTATTATCAAAATGTTTGCTTTAATGAAATGAGTTTAGAAATGTTTGTTCTTGTGTGCCAAGAGATCATTTAGTTGTTAATGTGTGTATGAACTTAAAGAATCTGAAATCATCTTGACAACTTGATGCAAATATTGGAAACCTGAATAAATTGAAAATATTTCTATGGAAATAAAGTCTGTCAAACTGATTCTACATTTTAATCTTCATTTTAAATTTATAAATATTAGTTGATCATTGGTTCTTTTTAATCAAATTTTACTGAGTTGTCTCTTGGCTCACTTACAGCATACTTAGAACAGCATGTTTCTGTAGAAACAGTGAGTACATACCGTGAACAATTTTAAATTTAGTGACTGTGCTTAAAACATGAACTAGGTTAAGATGATCCAAATTATGTATTATTAATTGGTTGTCTTAACCATTTCAGAAGATCAGTAAGAAATTTACTAGTGAGGAATTTTTCATTCTTTTAATTCTGAAGTGAGATAAGCATTTTTGTAGTTAGGCTACTTGCATTTTTTATGCTCACTGGAATTAAGTGGCTAGTAACTACCATCTTGTTCAGTATAGCTGTAAAGAGCTTTCTAAAAGGAGGTTGACCAAGCTTTTTCTATAGAAGGGTAAATATAGCAAATACTTTTAAGCTTTTCAGTTCATATTGTCCACTGTGGTAGCATTAAAGTTGTCGTAAGTGATGTATAATGAGGATAATTGTTCTCAATAAAAGTTAGGGGTGTGTAAGTTTTCACAACAACATGAGGTGCTGATTAAAAGGTCGCAGCATTAGGAATGTTGAGAACCCCAGTGGGTTTACGTAGTGAGTTCCAGGCTGATTTAGGCTCCCCCCCCCCCCCAAATAAGGAAGGAATAAAGAGAACTGCTTTGTATTGTACTTACTTGCATAGTTGAAGAAAGAAATTGGAAGGTGGGACTCAATATTGTTAAAATGTCAGTTCTCTAAATTGGAATGTTGGTTTAATATGTTCTTGTTAGAATTCTAGTGGGGAGTCATTTGTTTGAAACTTGAAGTTTTGTTTTTGATGTTTTTCTCAGAAAAATGAAACTTGGAAAAACTAAAGTGTAAAATTGTTGTTATTATTTTTTTAATCCTGGAGACACAGAGAAAGCACCCAGCTGACCTTTCTACCTAAGTCCCAGAAGGAAAAGAACCCTTTCTCCTTCTCCAATCCATCTTAAATAACCTCCTCCTCAATATTCCTCCTTTATGCCCACTTATGTTCACTCCCTGTAGGCTGGTTGCTTGCTCCACCTCTTGACCTATTCTTGGCTTTATTTAGCTCTGGAATTAAAGGTGTGTGCTAGGGCTGAGCCACCCCTCAAGTACTTGTTTACAGTAAATAGAAAGCTATGGGATCAAAGGCTGGGCCACATCATAATTAGAAACAGGTTTTTCTAGCTCACAGTCTTGGTATTCACAATGTGATTAAATATCCTGCAGCATTTCCCCTTTTTGTCTAAATAAAAGACTCTTTCTCTAACATCAATAAACTGTATACTATCTGGTAAGAATTAACATTTACAATGTCCAGTCCATTTGTATTTAGTGACCTTGGAGAAAGTACTCTACTATCTGTGCTATCTTGGTGAGTCCAAAGTTCTGTACCTAAATCACTTTCTATCATAACTTGCATTTATTAACCTAATAACATCTTTTTATACCCTAATACAATTTTCTTAAATCCTAAACATCTTAAGCTTAACTGTGATACTATAACTATCTAGTCTTCAACCCCATCAGAGACCTGAGAAGGATAAATATTATCTGAATAAACAGGAAGTGCAGAGTAAGCAGCTTCCAAAACTATAGAAATGCCAGAGAATGCTGACTATCTGTGAAGTTTCCCAAGATCCCTCTGTAACATTGGAGCATCCAATCTGGCTCAGAATATCTGACAGATTGTTCTATAAAACAGAAATTATGAAGAACTTCTTAACCTTGTCTTGGCAGAGTTCAACAGTTGACTTTCTTTGTTGTCCTGCTTGGCCACAGTTTGGAAAGTATATTGTCAACAGTTGAGGCAAGGGCAGTTCCTTCCCCAGTGGCAGCTTGCCACATTTCAAGCAAGCTTGCTCATCATCATCTTTGAGTAGAATGGGGGTGCTACCAGGAGCTGACATGTCTTACTGTCAAAAAAAGTCTTAAAACATCTTTAAGTGACATTCTGTAGAATTCAGAGGTTTTAAAATATTTCTCTCACTATATTTGAATAGGCAAATGTTGCTTATCTCTAGCTGTTAACTATCTGACTAACTTAGAAAACACCGGTGATTAAGTAAACTAGTACCTAACAAAACCTGTGATTGACTAACAACTTACATTTCTTAATTATCCTAAATAATTTGTGATAGTAGCTTTCAAAAGGACTGGAACTTCACATTGCATTTTAAAGAATTATATAGATATAATACCTTAAAAAGAGTTGATACATAGTTTGTTGTAGCCAGAATACAACCTTAACTTTGTATCAATATACAAAGATCTATAAGAGTAGATTCAATCAATAACCTACCCCTTTTGCCTATTATATTATTTGTGTATTCTCCCCCCTTTTTTCTTTTCTACCCTTCGCCTACATAAAATGGAGACTTGTCACAACAATATTAAGATAGTTATTACTTATGGTGAATAAAAGTATGGCATTGGCCTAGGAAATACAAGTGCATTGGTGGGTAACAACACTTAGAAATTGATGTGTGTTTTTTTAGGGGAGGGTGATAACACGAATTATAATCTTAACTTATTTATTGTGTACTGCATATTCATAGAGGAGTGGAGTGGTGGGTACTTTTACTCATCTTAATACCCTCAAAACCCAACTAGTTATATAGCCCAGGATGGCCTTGAATTTCTGTTCCTCTTGCTTCCACTTTTCAATGTTGAAGTTATAGATGTGTACCACCATGCCTTTTATCAGTTTTAATCTTGACATTTCAAAGCAATGAGTAAAAATGGTTATTTGAAAATAGGTTGGGGTGGGGGGCTGGAGAGATGGCTCAGCAGTTATGAGCACTGGCTACTCTTCCAGAGGACCCAGGTTCAGTTCCCAGCACCCACATAGCAGTTCACAGATGTCTGTAATTCCTGTTTCAGAGGATCTGACACTCATAGACATACATGCAGTCAGAACACCAATGTACATGAAAAAAAAAAGATAGCTTGGGATAATTGTCTCTTTTTTGGATTGAAATTTTAAATTAAAAACTAGGAGTTATTCAACCACCTCAGAGACCTGAGAGGGATAAATATATCTGATTTTATAGGAAGTACAGGGCCTGCAGCTTCCCAAACTAAGAAATGACATACCAGTGGCTGCCTGGACAGTTCCCATTTTCTCTCCATACATTACAGCATCGATCTTCAGCCGTTTGGCCCCGCTTCTCTGACAGACATTGATTGTAGAGCAGGGATTATGAAGGACTTGCCTACCCTGTCTTGGCAGAGCTAGGCTGTCAACTTACCTGCTACCAAGTTTTGTCCTTTTTGGACAGCATTCTGTCTACAGTTGAAGCAAGGGGTTTTTCATGCCAGGAGATAGGCTTGCCACTAATTCAACCATCTCACACTGGAGATTCTTCGATGCTCATCTTCTCCTTGGGGTAGAATAGGGGGTGCTGTCAGGAGTTGATATGTCTTGATATAAAAAAATGTAAAGTTACAAAAACATCTTTGAATGCCATATTCTGCAGATCTCTTGAGGTTTTTGAAGAGGCCCTATCTATCTCTTCAATTAGGGTAAGCAGATGTTGCTTGTCTCTTAGCAGCTTTATTTCTGATTAGCTTAGAAAATAACTATAATAGGCTGTCATAGTACCTATCAGAATGACCAGCTTGCATAACCATTAGTTTGCATTTCTTAATTATCCAGAACAGATAGCTAGAGTATCATAATTAAATTTTGAGTTGTTTAGGAGTCAAGAGAGTGTTATAGATCTAAGAAGATACTTTTAAAATTGTGTTGCAAGTTAGTATCAATGTTGAGTTAGATGTAGAACTTTAAACTCATGGAGATGGTTAGATAGTAGAATGTTAAAGTCAGGTGCCAAATACATATGGACTGGACATTGAAAATGTACGTTAAGCCATATAACCCCATAACTGTGGCCTAATTACCTCTGTTGTTTTGTATTGTATTTATTATTATAAGAGAAAGAGCCATTTGTTGTACTGAAAGGGGAAACTGTAGGGGGAAATAAGATATACCTTAAACTTAAAAAAAAAAGGGAAGAGGATGGGGTGTTGAGGGTGGGACTGGAGGGGGAAATAGGGAGGGGACTGCGATTGAGATGTAACTTGAAGAAATAAAAAATAAAGGAGAAAAAAACCTAGGAGTTATTAAATATTGGCACATTTGCTGTGTTGATAGTAAAAGGACTGTAAGTTAAAACTGTCTGTTTTTGCTTATTCAGTGTTTTACTTTAGTGATCAGATTGGAAAATGACAATGCATTTGATAGGTTCCTCTTTTGGCAAGTTGTAAATGGCATAAATAATGTTGTGATAAAACACATTTTAAAAAGTAAATTCTAGCTTTTCGATTTCTTAGTGGCTTAAGTAGAGCATCTGTACTAGTAATTTTCTGTTCTTACAATTAAATGCCTAATGGATGAAACCAAGGAGAACCTAATTTTTTTAGACTTTATTATTGTGTGTGTTCCTGCACACACTCACACGCACGCACGCACGTCCAAGGAGGCCAGAAGAATCAGGATACTCCCAGGCTGGAGTTACAAGCAGTTGTGAGATGCCTGGTGTGTGTGCTGGGAACTAAACTTGGGTCCTCTGGAAGACCAGGTTAGTTAGCTCTTAATCACTTGAACCATCTTCAGCCCTAACCAGGGATTTTGAAACATGAGGCAGAGTTTAGCATGTAATTCTGAGCAAATGGTGGTAAGTACAAGGATATTCTTGAGTCCACATTTTAATTTTTTTTTTTCTTAAAGGCTGGATTTGAAAAATGACTATGTTTCCTTCCAGCATGAAATTCTGTAGGTTACAGCCTGTATCTTAGAAATCCTCAAAAAGAAAAAAAATAACACTCATCATCATGTTCTGTCATCCTTTAAGTTGGGTCTCTTCTGTTTTAATTTTAAATACATTTATTTCCATTATTTCCTTCCCTTTTCAGTTTGTCTTAGTTACTTTCCAGAAGAAACAATTCTAACAGTACAATTTTTAGGAACTGGAAAAAGTATATTTGGTAATTGTCAATGGCTAGAAATTCCTTCTCTTTTTATAAAAATACTGCAAATACAAAGTTTCCTTTTTGGGTTTTACCTAATCCTTATGGGCTTATATTGTGATTAAAGATAGACTTAAAAGACTGAAAGAGACTTAAGTCATTCTCTTTTAAATTCCTCCTTGTTTCCCTATTGCCTTGTGGACAAAGTCCTAACTACTTAGGATGAATCTGGAAGGTCTTGATGAATCTTCTGGGTATTGTTCAGCTATACTTAATTTTACTCATAAGTTCTTTATTCCATCAATCACTCACAAAATTTGATAGATATTATTCTTTTCTGTGTTAGAGGAACACAGTAGACTATTTTTATTGATAATTTTATTTTTCTGTCATCCTCACTGAATTCCTGGCTCAGTTATGGTAAAAAAGTGAACGAGTACTATAGAACAATAATAGATCTAGACTTAAACACTGTGTATTGTTAACTGACATTGTACAACCATTTCATACTTTCAGTATCATTTTATTTAGTATCTATACAAATTCCATACAACAGCTGGTATTTTATCTCTTCTGTTACTCAGTAAAAATTTGAATCCTTATCGTATGCAGTCCCACCCGAGATTCAGAATAGAAATGTGTTTTCCTAGTAAGGAAATATTTTACCTTTTCATTTATCGTTTCTTACCCTTTTAAATATAGCTGGTGTATTCTCGGCAGGCCTTGCTCCAGCTGCATTTGTGCCAAATCCATATATTATTAGTGCTGCTCCTCCAGGGACCGACCCGTATACTGCAGCAGGGTTGGCTGCAGCAGCAACGTTAGCAGGTAACTTGCTGTTCACCCTTGTTTGTTAACACACTTAGTTTTAGTCATGTAAGGGTTGGTTTTGTTGTTGTTGGTTTTTGTTTTGTTTTGTTTTGTTTTTGAGGGGGGCGGTCTATGAGCAATTTGGAATCCCTCTAAGAAAGAAATATGTTGTCTATTAATCAACTGAAATGTGCAGGGAGTTAGCTTTTCAGTTCCGCTACAATAGAACAGCAGCACTGACTGTTGCAGTCATCATACCTTCTTCATGCCTGTGTGTAGTGGGTTCCTATTTCTAGTTTGTAATTCAGAGATCTTACAGTGTGCGACATGCATCTTTATTTACATACCCAGTCTCAATACTCACACACTGACATTTTGTCAGAAAATAATCTGGAGGTAGGTGAAATTATTGAAGAGATTGCATATCTAAAACATTTCTTAAGTATTACATGCAAGTTAGGGTACAAATAACGTGGAAGGAACTTTACTGAAAGTAAGGTTTAAGCCAAAGCTGTATTAATTGCCTATTAAGTGAAGGGAAACTTACATGTTTGTCAGATGAAGTCTTATTGACAGAGAAATTTGCTGGTCTTGTGTAAAGTCATTGGGGGAAGTTTGATTTAGGTTGAATTGGCTATAGATACAGAAGTAAGTTCAATCCTTAAGCATGGTTTATATTGATTATAGAGGCAAGAATATGTGACTGTCATTCTTGGGTTCACTTGCATGAGTCTGCTGGTGGACTAGCTTTGAAAGTGTCACTGGTACTACTCACTTTCAGAGATGAAATGATTGTCACCAGTTAGTATTGATGATTGTTGGACAGTCCATCTTTTTGTGAAGATTGACAGCTTTCAAACTTATGATATTATTTTAAAATGTGAGAGAAAAATGCTAATTTCAAATTCTTACTTGCTGTCTAAGCTACTAAACTGAAGGAAACCTGTCAGGTTTTGATGTAGAAATCTATACCATGTGATTTCATAAGGATGTGAAGGTTTCTGGTGCCATTTAACTAGATATTAATATAGGAAATGGATATATATTTGTGTGTACATATATGTACATATATATACATACACACATGTGTACACACACTCTTACCCACAGGACTGAAAGAAGCAACTTAAATTTAGTATACACTAAATTTAGTACATACTACACACTTAACCTAGACCTTTTATTATCACCATGACTGTTCAGTAGAAATGCAGTATAAGCAGAAAATACAATTTATCAGTTTTTTGGTTAGTCATAATATAAAGGAAGAATGTTAAAGAACAGATGAAAGTAATTCAGTAGTATATTTAATTTGATTCAGTATGTCCAAAATACTGTAATTTTAATATCTAATCAGTATTTTTAAAATACTAATAGATTTTGTGTTGCTCTTCATGCTAAATCTTGAGAATCCTTATGTACTCATAGAGCACATCTTCACTAGGACTCTTGCTCAGCAGCTGCACTATCTTTTGTCTGTTGTCTAGAGAGGCTTTTGATAGTTTGAGTATTTTCACACTGTACAACTTCACAATGATTTTTTTTATGTGTTCTAACATTCTTCACATAGGTTGTGTTTAAATCACTATCTTTAGAAATATATTTTGCCTTTAAATTTATAAGCTTTTAATTTTAGTGATTTGATATTTGTGCTGGGCTTTATTTTCTTTGAAACTCAGTGAAGTTGGGTTTTTAAAGTAAGCAAGTTAATTGCCCTAATTTGATTTGACGTGATATCAGGACATTTGTTGTATCTGTCAGAAATCAGGACATTTACTCATTACTTTTTTGGTGTACTCATTATCTTTTGCAAATATCTTGAACAAAATAGAGCAGAAGCAGTTCATTTTTTTTTCTTATAGTTTGCTTTGCTTGAATTATCTACTTCTTCTCTTGACCACTAGTCTCATTCCCCTAACCACATAAACACTGGTGTCTCAGTGTTTGTTTTTATATACTCAGTTGATTGTAAGTACGGTGACTAATTCTGTTTCAAATAGGAAAAATGTCTTTATAGGCTTACAGTTCATATACTGTTATTTCTTACAAGCTTATTCCTTAGTTATCTTACAAAGAAAAAATTTTAAATTTTTTAAATCATCAAAAATATTCTTATTAGATTAATGAATTATCCTTAGGAAATATTAGTTTTATAGTGTCTAGTGTATTACCATATTATTTGTGTCTGTACGAGACCAAACTTTGGCAGTGAATACACGTGTCTGTAGTGCCCTGTCAGCTCTTCCATAGCCTTGAGTTTCCCTTCGAGCCGATTCAGTAAGGCCACTGGTGTCATGGGCACTCTCAGTTGTGAGTACTAAGCTGGGTATGGTGATGGTGAAAGTATTTGGGAACTGGGGCAAGACATTGTGAGTTTGAGATCAGCTGGCTACAAATTGAGACTCTGTGTAAATTTAACAAAAACAAACAAACCATACCTGAATGATCAGAAAAACTGTGTGGTATAGGAAGTATAGGTGAGCAGAAAGATTATAAAGATATGGTCTTAAGTCATAGGCTTGTCTCCTTTTCTTATTTAATGGTAACTGATCTCGTATATAAAATCTAGTGACCTTTTTTTTTCTTTTGGCGGGTTATATGGGGTTTAGGTCCAGCAGTGGTTCCACCTCAGTATTACGGTGTTCCATGGGGGGTGTATCCAGCCAGTTTATTTCAGCAACAAGCTGCGGCTGCGGCAAACAACACAGCCAGTCAGCAAGCAGCATCACAAGCTCAGCCTGGACAGCAGCAGGTATGCAGGCCTTTCTTCATGGTTCTTTAAATTCTGTGAGTTCCTGCTATTTAAAAACTGTCCATTTCCTCAGCAAATAGCATGGTATTTAGTATATAATTGATGCACAACTACTTACTGACTTTTAATTTTCCGATCATCATTTAAAGGTTTGGTGTGACCAGGCATTGGTGCACACCTTTAATCCCAGCACTTGGAAGGCAGAAGCAGGTGGATCTCTTGAGTTTGAAGCCAGACTGGTCTATAGAGCTAATTCCAGAATTGCCAGGGCTTCACAAACAAAACCCTGTCTTTGAAAACACACCAAAACAAAAAGGTTTGGTGTGTTCTATTTCTCTTATTTTGTTTTCTTCAAATGTCTAGCAATTTTAAAGCTTATTTTTATGGGTTCCTAAAAGTTGCTGGTACCACTGAAGTGGTGGTCAATGTCTCTAATTCCCATCACCACCAGGAAACTGAACGAGCCTATCAATGAATAGTTAGGCTTTGTTTCAAGAAATAAAAAATAGATGTTCTTGATGTCCATATCAAAGAGCTTGCTCCTTCATTTGTCTTCATACGTTCAAGTAGTTACATAATATTTTGTTTAGCAAAAGAAGACAGATATTTAAGTGTATTATACTTTTAATCAAGAAAGGGTAAGACGGGCTGGAGAGATGGCTCAGCGGTTAAGAGCACTGGCTGCTCTTCCAGAGGTCATGAGTTCAATTCCCAGCAACCACATGGTGGCTCACAACCATCCATAATGAAATCTGGTGCCCTCTTCTGGCCTGCAGATATACCTGCAGACAGAACACTGTATACATAATAAATAAATCTTTAAAAAAAAAAAAGGGTAAGACATTCACTACAGATTACCTTTAATTTCCCAAAGTATTAATTAGATACAGTCTTTTTTTTTTTTTTTTTACAGGACTTTACTGTATAGCCATGGAGGGCCTCAGACTCACAGAGATCCTCCAGTCTGTGCCCCCAGAGATGATTTTTTTTTTTTTGAAAGGGCTTGAAATAATCTTGATAAGTGTAAACATAATATTGATAAGAATTCTGGCTGCTATGTTCATCTTCTTACATTTTTGGTTGTGAGCCTAGCCGTCAATGGCTGAACCATCTCTCCAGCCCTGTTCATCTTATTTCTAACAAAAGCAACTTATTAAATATATTGTTGCTTGGTAGCTAGTTTTTGCTATTTTCTTCAATATTTTAATGCTATGTTCTGCGGAAGGCTTTTGTATATTATGTTGCTGAAGTGTGTGTATGAACTTAGAATGAATCCTCTCTGCCCTGAATTGTCTGGATATTGTAAAATGTATTATTACTTTCATCATGCTTGTATTTTGTTGCTTTAAGAGCTTTCTACCTTATTTTGAAGTTACTTTGTTATTTTTCACAGTAAGGTTTCATGTTTCAAAGAGCTCTTACTCTTCTGTTAAAATTTTTTTTTTCTTTTGTGTTTTGGTTTTTGGCATTTTGTTTGGTTTGGGTTGTTTGGCATCACAATCTCATAAAGGCAGATTCCCTTAAACTTACCATGTTTCAGTTTTCAGCCTTAGAAAATAATTTAAATAAATCTAAGATTTATCTATTACCCCTTTAGCTGGATTTAAAAAAAGGATTTATTTATTATGTATACAGTGTTCTGTCTACATGTATGCCTGCAGGCCAGAAGAGGGCACCAGATCTCATTATAGATGGTTATGAGCCACCATGTGGTTGCTGGGAATTGAACTCAGGACCTCTGGATGAATATCCAATGTTAACTCTGAGCCATCTCTACAGCCCCTAGTCGGATATTTTAAAGACAAAACAGTACCATGTAAAACATAGATATTTGAAGTAACTTTTACCCAAAAACTTAGAACCTCCATGTTTCTTTATAGATTGTTAGAGTTGTCAAGAACCAGTAGTAAGTTAATTAATTATTTATTTTTATTTCATGTGCATTGGTGTTTTACTTGCATGTATGTCTGTGTGCATGTGTCAGATCCTCTGAAGCAGGAGCTGCCATGTGGGTCTTGGGTATTGAACTTGGGTCCTCTGGGAGAGCAACCAGAGCTCTTAACCCCTGACCCATCTCTCTTCTCCCTCTTTGTTTATTTTGTTTTGTTTTAATGATAAAAATTATAACTTTTAATGAAAAACCTGCATTTCATTCTTCAAAGAATATTCAAAGTCTACTTGTAATATATGTTCAGTTGAATTTGTTACTATATTGGTTTTAACAGAATCATTTGTTCTTTCTAGGTTCTTCGTCCTGGAGCGGGTCAACGTCCTATTACTCCCAGTCAGGGCCAGCAAGGGCAGCAAGCAGAGTCACTTGCTGCAGCTGCAAACCCAACTTTAGCTTTTGGTCAGGGTCTTGCTGCAGGCATGCCAGGTACATAACTAGTTTGATATATACCTGTAGTTTGGGGAGATGGTGTTTGCTTACTTGGGTGATTTTGAGGGTACAGGGGGAAGGGACTCAAGAGATTCAAAATGTTAAATGAGGAGTGACTAACTCAGAATCTTTGAAGCTTTGCCTACTTGTTAATACATTATTGGAAATTCAGATCCAAGCTCATCAATGATGGTGCATGTCTTTAATTCCAGCACTTGAGAGGCAGAGGCAGGCAGATCTCTGAGTGAGTTTGAGGCCAGCCTGATCTACAGAATAAGTTCTAGGACAGCCAGAACTATACAGAGATACCCTCTCAAACAAACAAACAAACAACAAACAAAAAACCCCTCAAATCCAGATACTAATACTTGAAATAAAATATTTTTGTTTTTTTTTTTTAACCCAGTTTTGGGGAATGACAGGAATATATCAGAATTCTTAAGACAACTTTTTTTTTTTTTTCGTTTTTTAATTTTTTTTCTGGTGTGACCCACATCTTTCCACTTCAGTTAACATAATAAGACAACTTCTCACATTGTAAGAGACCTTTCTCCCAGCTGATTCTAGGTTGTCAAGTTGACAACTAAAATTGATGATATCAGATACAATTATCTAATATCAAGGAAATTTACCTATCACAAATGGCCAGAAGAAGAGCTGGAAAGATGGCTCAGTGATTAGGAGATCAAGCCCCTCTAGAGCCCCAGTTTGATTCCCAGCACCCATGTGACATCTCACTACCTTGTGATTTGAACTCCAGGGTACTATCCCAGCACTTTCTCCTGACATTTGCTAACACCAGTCAGACTCGTGCACAGATGTACATGCAAGCCAAACACCTATACATGTTTTTAAAAAGAACCTATGGAATTCCATGTTAATAAGCTGGGGAATTTGGACTGAGTAAATTTGTATTTTTATGTTCATCTTTGCTTCATTGTAAATACCAATTCTATTATAAAATTTAGATCAAAAAATAGGAAAACTTGGCTCATTTTTTTCCCCTCATAGCCACATCTATTCTCAGAAGTTACTTTTAGAATCCAACCATTTTTTTTGTTTCCATCAATTGGCCTATCCAGCCTTATATATTACCTGGATTCACTTTCCATCCATCTAATAGTTAATCTTTTCCTCTTTTCTGTCCCTACAGTGAGGTTCTGTCCTTAGAACCTATTCTCTACAGGATATCTAGAATGAAAGAGAATAAGATGACTCCATTCATCTCATGATTAATCTTCTAATGGTTTCCTCTTCTCAGTAGAAGTCAAAGTCCTTACAGTATGCTCTTTTTGCCTGATTGGCTAACTCTTCATCCCTTACTTGGTTCCAGCCTTGTTAGAGGCTTATTTTCTGTCCCACTATTAGGAGAGTACTTTTTTGTTTTTGTTTTGGTTTTTCAAAACAAGGTTTCTTTGTGTAGCACTGGCTATCTTGGAACTCACTCTATAGACCTGACTGGTCTAGAACTCACAGCCAGGAGGAGAGTACATCTTATGTCCTCTTGATTTTTTTTTTTTTTTTTTAAATTTTTATGTTTCTGTCATACGACATTGTATTACAGACAAGTTTCTTTTACCTGTTACTTGAAATTGTTAACCCTGGCCGGGTGTGGTGGCAAACGCCTTTAATCCCAGCACTTGGGAAGCAAAGACAGGCGGATCTCTCAGTTCAAGGCCAGCCTGGTCTACAGAGTGAATTCCAGTGCTACACAAAGATACCCTTTCTCGGGGAAAAAAAATATATTGTTGACCCTGTTGTCACTAGCTAGTGCTACTAATCTTTTCTGACTTTAATTTCTTTCCCTTCAGTACTTAAAACTCTTTGGCATATTCTTTTACTTTTTAAAAAGATTTATTTAGGGCTGGAGAGATGGCTCAGCGGTTAAGAGCACTGGCTGCTCTTCCAGAGGTCATGAGTTCAATTCCCAGCAACCACATGGTGGCTCACAACCATCCATAATGAAATCTGGTGCCCTCTTCTGGCCTGCAGATATACCTGCAGACAGAACACTGTATACATAATAAATAAATCTAAAAAAAAAAAAAAAGATTTATTTATTATCTGTGTTTGGCAGGTGCCTGAATCCCAAGTTTGTGTACTCCCAACCTCTGAAACGTCTTTCCAACCTATCTTTTACTTACTGTTTATTTTTCTCTATTTGTGGTAGAGAAAATAATCTTGGGGATAATCCTTGGGAACAAAGATATTTCTTTTTCTTTTAGTATTTATTACTTCAGGTTACTTCTCCATCACAATGTCCTCTTTCCACTCCTCCCAGTCCCGCCCTCCCACCCTCTATCCCCTATCCCTTCCATCCCACTCCTCTAGAGTGGAGTGTCCCTACATAACAGTCCCCCACCCCAGTTTAGCAGTCATATGAGGGCTAAGAGCCTCCTCATACACTGGGGGCCTACAAAGTAGCACCACTAGGGCAAAGTGTCTCACTGACAGGAAAAAATTCTATGTTCATGTTCCCTTCGGTGCATTCGTTGTAGTATAGTTATCCTGTACTATATGGCCAAAATCCGATTATAAGTGAATAGATGCCATGTGCATCCTTCTGAGTTTGGGTTAGCTCATTCAGGGTGAACTTCTCTAGTTCCATCCATTTGGCTGCAAATTGCATGATTTCGTTGTTTCTGATGGCTGAGTAGTATTCCATTGTGAAGATGTACCACAGTTTTTAATGCATTCCTCGGTTGAGGGACATCTGGGTTGTTTCCAGTGTCTAGCTATTACAAATAAGGCTGCTATGAACATAGATGAGGAAACATCCTTGTGATTTGGAGAGAAATCATTTGGATGGATACCCACAAGTGGTATGGCTGGGTCCCGAGGCAGATACAAATTCAATGCAGTACCTATCAGAATACCACCACAATTCTTTATAGACCTGGAAAAAGCAATTCTCAACTTCATATGGAATAACAAAAATCCCAGAATAGCTAAATCTATCCTGTACAACAAAAAAACATCTGGAGGTATCACCATCCCAGATTTCAAGCTATCCTATAGAGCAATAGTAATAAAAACAGCATGGCACTGGTATAGAAACAGACCAGTGGATCAGTGGAATCGAACTGAAGATCCAGAAATGAACCCACACACCTATGGTCACTTAATTTTTGGCAAAGAAGCCAAAACCATTCAATGGAAAAAGGACAGCATCTTCAACAAATGGTGCTGTTCCAACTGGATGTCCACATGTAAAAGAATGAAATTAGTCCCATACTTACCACCTTGTACAAAAACTTTGATCCACAAGTGGATCAAAGACCTTAACATAAGGCGGACACACTAAATCTACTAGAAGAGAAAGTGGGGAAAACCCTCAAACTCATCGGCACAGATGACAACTTCCTGAACAGAACACCAACAGCTCAGGATCTAAGACCAACAATCAATAAATGGGACCTCATGAAACTGAAAAGCTTCTTTCTGTAAGACAAAAGACACAGAGGGAAAAGACAAAACGGCAACCTACAGATTGGGAAAAACTCTTCACCAACCCCGCATCTGACAGAGGGCTAATATCCAAAACTTAAAATGAGCTAAAGAAATTAAATGCCAAGAAACCAAATAATCCAATCAAAAAATGTGGAACAGAGCTAAACAGAATTCACAAGGAGGAATTCCTAATGGCTACTTGAAGAAGTGCTCAGCATCCTTAATCATCAGAGAAATGCAACTCAAGATGACTGAGATTCCATCTCACACCTGCCAGAATGGTTAAGATCAAAAGCTCAAATGACAGCACATGCTGGTGAGGGTGTGGAGAAAGGGGAACACTCCTCCATTGCTGGTGGGAGTGCAGGCTTGTGCAACCACTATGGAGGTCAGTCTGGCGATATCTTAGAAAACTTGGAAAAGATACTTCTTTTAGTTCTAAAACGTGACATATAGTAGTTACTTGATAAGTATGTCAGGTAGATAAGTGTGTGGACAATATGTTGGGAATGAGAGAGAGGAAGAAAAACATGAAGCAGGGAAACAATATACCCTGTGATGATAAGTAACGTTGTCCTTGGGGAGTTTGAAATGATCTTATTTTCAGAATATGTAAGAATCAGGTTGTCAGATAAGGTCAGGGACCAAGTCAATCACCTTGTGGACTATATTCAGGGTTTTGCTTTTCATCTTAAATTTTTTTGGAAAGTGTTGAGTGTGGTAGCAAATTGGTTATTAAGAGATAACTCTGGAGCATAAAATTATGAAGGTGAGATAAGAGAACATGAACATAGCCTATTAATCCAGTTGGACAGGAGTAGTGATGATCAGAGGAATGGACGAATTTCAGAGAGATTTACAGGGTCAAATGAACAGGTCTCACAGGAAATGACTAGGTAAATTGCTCTAGGGGATTTATATACATCATTTAAGTATGGTTTAGTTTTTTTGTACAGAGTGTTTGCAACCCAGTATCCAAATGGGGTAGTCTTTAGCTTTTAACTAGGATGTTAACTAGATAATATGCTGCAGCCTTTTTTTTTTTTTTTACATTCATTCATGTAGTTGAGGCATGGAGAGCAAGTGGGTGGAGGTCAGAAGACAGGAGAATCCTGCTTGTAACATGTAGGTTGTAGGGTAGGACTCAGGCCATCAGGCTTAGCAGGGATCACCCTTACTTGTTGAGCCCTCATGGCAGCTGGATGATTGTAACAAAAAAAATGACTAATTAAATGATTTACCCAGTATTTATATTCTATTTAATTGGTAGGTGTTGTTAATCCTTTACCCTCCATTATAAATGAATACACATAGACACCACGTGGATTTTAACAAGCCTAGGCCTGAATTGTGCAATCCTGGCCTATCTAAGCTAGCTCATAATTCTGTTACCCAAATATGACCCCATATATACGTATGTCCTTTTGGACTATTATTCTCTACACTATGCCAATGTTCCAGGCCATGTGGAAGGATCTTCTTTAATCTACCCCATGGCGTGTCCACCTTGTTTGCTCCTGGCTTCTCCTCAGAGCTTCTTCCTTCCACGATTCTCTCTCTCTCTCTCTCTCTCTCTCTCTCTCTCTCTCTCTCTCTCTCTCTC
>CAJQZJ010033149.1:9822889-9859208 GCA_907164525.1 Lophiomys imhausi
CTCTCTCTCTCTCTCTCTCTCTCTCTCTCTCTCTCTCTCTCTCTCTCAAAAAGCCCATGCACCTTAGTCCTGCCTACCTCTGTCTTTGCCCAATCTCCAGGCCTCAGCATTTATTTAACCAAAGAGACAATTAAGTAACAGACAGCAAACAGGACCAATTAACATTTAGAATGCTTCACACCACCCCATCATTTCTCTCCTTTTGTTTAATAAAAAGGCTAAATTTTTTGAACTCATATAGTAAAATAATATGCTTTTGAGTGGGAATACTGTTTGAGTCTTGAATTTAGGATCATTGTGTCCACCAGAGAGAACTGGTGACTGGTTTCTTCTACATTTTGAGATTTTAATAGTGTGCATACTACATTAGGATTGCTGTATTTACTTAAAATGCATGTAAAATATTTGTCTTAATGGTGAAGTGTTTATCTCAGCACACTTCATTAACATGAACTGAATTTACCTATCTTTGAAACCACTTTGCTATTGTACTTGTACTATGATTGCTTCTGAATGGTTGTGATAAAATACAGCTCAGAAGTGCTGTGTTTCTGTAATTTGGTATGTTCCATGTTTTAAAACTTATTAAGCACATGAGAGGTTGGTAGATTTTACAAGTAATTGCCAAGCTCTTGTCACTTGTAAGGTAAACCCTCTCAACCTGAGTTCCAGGAGAGAGTTAAACCTTATCGCCCCCAAATACCTGTTATTCATGGTTAACTCTTCTCCTGTGCCTCGGATATGTCCTTGGGAAATTAACTAGCACAATTGTCACATGAGTCATTTTGTGTGGCTTTTGGTTCGGAGGAGGAATTCCTTGAGAAAAGCTGCTTGGATTTCACTTTGCTGTATTTTTGAGTAATGTGAAAATGTTATCTGCTTCACACACAAGCCTACAATAAAACTAATGCCTGTGTCTTTACAGATAGACTCTTAGCGATCTTGAGTTATCTGTTCAGATTATAGTTTTTAAAATTTTTAAACTTTTGGGAGAAGGATGTTGAGACAGGGGCTCACTATGTAGCTGTAGCTGTAGCTGTCCTAGGACTCACTATGTAGATCAGGCTGACATCTAATTCACAGAACCTTTTTAAAAATATTATTTTTAGTCAGGTGGTGGTGTTGCATGCCTTTAATCCCAGCGCTCCGTGAGGCAGAGGCAGGTGGATCTCTGAGGTCAAAGCTAGCCTGGTCTACAGAGCACGTTCCAGAACAGGCAGGATTACAGAGAGAAACCCTGCCTCGAAACACCAAAAAAAAAAAAAAAGAAAAAGAAAAAAGAAAAATTTTAGTTTTATTTTTTGTGTATGGGTTTTTTTTTTTTGCCTACATGTATGTACTGAATGAATCTCTTGTAATTGGTAATAAGCTGCCATGTATGTGTTGAGAACTGAACCTGTGTCCTTTGCAAGAGCAGCAAGTGTTCTAGCCTCTGAGCCATTTCTCCAGTTCCCATATGTTAAGATTTTATAGCAATGTTTGCAAGTAAAATTCTAAGGGAATGTTGATATTGATGCACTTGATCTAAATTTACACGATAAGCTTTTTTTTTAATAGTGTTGTAATTCACTTTCCCTAGGCTTTCTAGCCATTCTCTTCATAACTGGCCAAATGGTGATATTTTCTAAAGTTTAATTCTTGGTAGCCTGTAGCTTCTGTTTTAAGCAAAAAAACTCATTTCATAATCTGTAAGTAAAAGACATTACTGATAAAAGTATCTCCATAAAAATTTTGAGAATGTTTACCTTTTGAAATGTTTTTTTAGAATACCTTAGGTATGTTTTCTCATGGTCGATATTCAAGGATTTAGTGGTAATAGTATGAAATAGTTGACAAAACACAAATAAAATAGTAAGTATTCATATTTTATGTTGTAAAGTGTTTTCATTAATATTCATTTTACTGTTACCTAGGCTATCAAGTACTAGCTCCAACTGCCTATTATGATCAGACTGGTGCCTTAGTGGTTGGCCCTGGAGCAAGGACTGGCCTTGGAGCTCCAGTACGATTAATGGCTCCAACACCTGTCTTAATTAGTTCAGCAGCAGCACAAGCTGGTAAGTGTGACTGAAATTTTTAGAGATTTTTAGATAATTTTCTGTTCAATATATTTTTATTAAATATATATATATATATATATTTGAATATTCTTTTCTGGGTAGTTTCAAGAAGTATCTGAAATTTATTTTATAGCAGCAGCGGCAGCAGCTGGAGGAAGTGCGAATAGTCTTACTGGCAGCACAAATGGTCTATTTCGGCCAGTTGGCACTCAGCCACCGCAGCAGCAGCAGCCGCAGCCGAGCACTAACCTGCAGTCTAATTCATTTTATGGGAGCAGCTCTTTGACTAACAGCTCCCAGAGTAGCTCTTTGTTTTCTCACGGGCCTGGCCAACCTGGAAGCGCATCTCTTGGCTTTGGGAGCGGTAGCTCTTTGGGAGCTGCTCTAGGCTCAGCCCTCAGTGGATTTGGCTCATCAGGTAAGTTTGTTTTGAAAACAGGTGTACTTTGCTAAGTGTACTTGAGGTATTTGTTACTATAAAGATAAGTAGTAATAACATAGTATAGGAGGAATGTGAATAAAATATGGGGCTTTTAGTTTAATTTAAGAGAATTCCTGTCAATCTTTGAGGCATTTATAAATGTTTAGCTCATCTCAGCAGCCCATACTCCCCTGCTCCCAGCTTTTAAGAATTTAGTTCTCTAAATTTTGCTAATCAGTAGCACTTTCTTATTCTCCATAATGTTGGAGGAGATAATACTTGGCCATCCTAAAATTTGGATAATTTAAAAACTGCAGTAGTTATTATTGGGTGGTATGTTCTTACTAGGTTTGTGGAGATGCTTATGGTTTTCTGTATTTGGCCTTATATCTAAATAAATATATATTGAACCACTAAATAGTCCCATAAGAAACTACAAGTATACTTAAATAATTTAACTTTTTTCATTAAAATTAATGTAATAGATTGTCTCTTACTTGGCTTAAGGAATCAATTTTAAAACAGCCTCTTATTAGATAAGGACAGCTTACCCTAATTCTGTTGATACAATTGGTAATCTTGAAGAAGGCATAGATAGGAATTCGTACTTCAAGGGATTCTTTTTCTATCATCTAAAATCCTTAACACTTATATCTAATACACTAGAATTCCTAATCATTTCCCATCTGTTTTCTTACCGCTTCAGATTCTTTTCTGATGTGGAAAATGACAAAATGGGTTTGGGGGTGTAGCTCAGTTGGAGTGCTTGCCTTGCATGCTAGCACAGCATAAACGGGGTGTGGTGGTGCAAGTTCATTAATTCCAGTATTGGAGAGGGAGCGATGTCAGAACCAGAAGCTCAAGGTTGTCTTGTTTTACAATGAGCATGAGACCTACCTTAGCTATGTGAGACCCTGTCTCCCTCCCAGAAAAGAAAAAAAATGGCAGAACTAATGCAGTGCTAGTTATCAGGTGCTTGCCATTTTCCTGATGTGTCTTCTGAACTAATATATCCTTGTAGTAAGAATGACCTAGAACAGCTATAAACTTGTAGGGAATAAAAGGCACTTACGGTTCCATGAAATATAATGAAGGAATGCTGTACTTCCCTAGCAGAATTTTCAAACAACGAGCACAACGTAGGGCAGATCTGGTGAATTTGGAGATTATGTTCACTCTAAATTTTTTTCATTTCATTTTATGTGTATGGATGCTGTGCCTGCATGTATGTCTGTGCACCACTTGTGTGCAGTGCCCTTTGAGGCCAGAAGAGGCTGTCAGATCCTCTGGGATGGAGTTACAGTTGGTTGTGAGCCACCATGTGGATGCTGGGTTTAAAACCTGTGTCCCCTAGAAGAGCAGCCAGTGCTCTTAGATACTAAGACAACTCTCCTGCCCAATCCTTTAACTTTTCTACTAATTTCATTCCTTTTGAAGTTGATTATTTTTATGTCCAGGTGATACACTCCTGTGAGACTCACTCTTTGATTCTAATGCAATTGAGACATAATCCCTAAAGAATTCTAAATCTTCTGAGCAAAACTGATAAAACATACAGCTTTAAAAAAAAATATCCCCCCGAGTGGTGGTGGGACACGCCTTTAATCACAGCACTTGGGAGGCAGAGGCAGGTGGATCTCTGAGTTCAAGGCCAGTCTGGTCTACAGAGTGAATACCAGGACAGCCAGGGCTGCACAGAGAAATCCTGTCTCGAAAAACAAAAACCAAACCCAAACAAAACAAAGAAATATCCTGGACATAGCTAGTTTCTAAACTACAGATATTGTTCCCTTATAATCCTGGAGGAAACAACTTTGATAAACTCCACACTCCCTTTTCTAATATATATTAGTAATGCTCTGCTACAGATTTCTAGGCCACTCTGCAGCTCTTTCAGATTCCCATTTGTCCTAGAGTTAGGAATTTCTCCTTACCTTAAAGTGATGGTCTCAGAACTAACCTCCATGCCTTACTTTTGAGTATCATATGCTGAATTCTGATGCCTGGTCTGGGAAATAGCTATTTTCTCTTTCTTCAAGGAACATTAGGACTAGGTGTATATAGCTCAGGGTTAGAGCAGTTGTCTAGTGTGCATTAGGCCCTGGGTTCAATTCCTAGTACCAAATAAAAATGAAATAAAAAATTAATATTAAAAAGTAGGGAGCATTACATTTGACACCTGTAACAAACAGCCTCTAAATAATCCAGTTTCATCTTCTCCATTTTTCTGGATGTTTTGTGAGAGTCCTTTCAAGTGCTATACATATGTATTTCTAAACCTGTTACTGCCATGTCACACAGTTGCACACTTAAGTGGAAGCTAAAATACATGGTTGTCTGTTTTAACATAGATTTTCTTACCGATACGATAGTTTTATATTTGAGTAATAGTAAACACCCCAATTTATAGTATACTTGGCCAGGGAGTGGTAGCTACTGTAATGTAACAGTTAAATCATCCTTTCTATGACCTGTTATTTCTAGAGTGATATTTTAACTGAAAGTTTGTGGTTTAATATTTTATATATAGTTGCTGAATGAGTAGTGATTCCAGTGTTTGTCTAGCTTCTTATTTAGGTACATTTTGTTTATCAATATTGCAAGTAATTTACATACAGAGCAAAATTTAAAGAGCTTTATATTTTGAAGTAATTTCTGAATTAAAAAAAAGATTTATCTCTTTTTGAGGAATGTATTGCATGTGTCATAACCAGTTTCTTTTGGTTATATGCAAAAGGAATGATAATGCTGCTGCTCTCAACAGAGAGTTGGCGTCTTCCTTATCAGTTAAATTGCTTATCTAAAAAAATAATATTAGATAAATACAATATATAATACATATTTCAAGCAATCACTTCGACAGTGTCCTTTTAAATTGGCATATTTGATATAGCATATTGACAATTTTGCCAACACCAACTCAAAAAGATTTATTACATTAAGGCTTAATTTAGTTTTACTATTACAGTGCATATAGCTTCTTTGGTGATTCTAATTAAGGTCTTAAATTGTGAAATTTTCCATGAGACATGGCCAGCACTTTAGAAACTGCATTAGATGTTATGGAAATCAAATATTGTATTATAATCTTTTACCTGGTGCAGTGTCATAAGCCCCCTTTTTTTCTGTAAAGGTATTTGAATTTGACAAAACCAGAGTAATCATGGTTCCTGTCTGTTATATGCTCAACTTGGTTTACTTATTTTGTTCTCTGTGTTCTTTAATCCATACCGGGTATGACCTACTTATATGTGTATGACTTACATGACTTGCAGTATAAACCAAGATTTAATAGACTTTACAATTCCTTGGAAAGAATTGCCATATTGGTCCGAATATAGAGCTTGTCCTTATAGAGGAACGGTGACACTTATTTATCAGGTTAAGAGATGTTAAATGGCCAGGTGGTGGCGCATACCTTTAAAGATCACAGCACTAGGGAAGCAGAGGCAGGTGGATCTCTGAGTTCAAGGCCACCCTGGTCTACAGAATGACTTCCTGGACATCCAGGGCTTCATATAGAAACCCTGTCTCAAAACATAACAAAGAAAATGTTGTATGAAATTCTCTAGTATATAAATGGTATTTGGTTAAAAGAAACCCTTAAATCAAAATAAGAAAACTTACTTGAAAATATTGGTTATAAATGTGTCTAGAGATAGGAATTTGGGACATTGCTTTTATATACTCAGTAAAGGATTTGATTGTCCACATGCATGCTACTTTACAGCCAGATCTTGGATTGTTTTTCTGAGCATGCACTCATAGCTAGTTCAGGGATAGGGGGAACTTCTAACTTGAATAAGGAGCTCAGGAGGCCAGTTCTAGAGTCTTTAAAAAAATGAAAGGTCCTGAGGGGTAATAAGTAAAGGCATGTTTTTGGTTTGGTCTAGTAAAGAGAGAAACTAATTTTTCAAGAGAAATTTTGGTGGTTAGGGATTGTTTTGTATAGCAAATTATATGAGCAACACTGAGAAGTTAGCTCCCACTTGTATTTCACAACCAACTAGTAATATTCGGGCCAATATGGACTTAAATAAAGGGCTTCATTTTGAACACAGCTAAAATCCAAATCAGATATGACTAGTGAGGGAAATTTATGAATACTCCATTTATTAATATAATCTTTTTGACATTGAGTTGAAATCTTAAAAAACAGGTTCCAGACATTAGGATAATACCAAAACAAACCTTATTTGAATTTAATCTTTATCATGCCCTAAAACATACAAGTTTGCAATTCAGAGTTTATAAATCATACCAGGGTATTAAAGCACAGTAATCATGTGTCGGTGGTAAAATATGTGTGAAATAATGAAACATATAACTGGTCTGTTAAGGATTTGCTTACTTATTTATTGGGGTGCATTTATACCCTTTTATGATTAATAAGTTGTTATATATAGTTATCACAGTAATTATCTTCTCCATAATGTTTCTTAAAAATAATTATTGTGATCACTTCTATTATTGCCCAGCAAGAGTTGGGGATAGGTTTTATTCAGTTAACACTGTATGTAATTAGGGTTTTTTTTATTTCTTCTTCAGTTGGCAGTTCTGCAAGTAGTAGTGCCACAAGGAGAGAGTCTCTATCTACTAGCTCTGACTTGTACAAAAGATCTAGTAGCAGCCTAGCACCCATAGGGCAACCATTTTACAATAGTCTGGGATTTTCCTCCTCTCCAAGTCCAATAGGCATGCCTCTGCCCAGCCAAACTCCAGGACATTGTCTTACGCCACCGCCATCACTTCCATCACATGGATCCTCATCCAGTTTGCACTTAGGTAAACAAAACCCAAAACCCTTTTTATTTGTATGTTTACATGTATGTGTGTTTGTGTGTGTGTTTATAATATATGTAAAATATTGAATGTCGGATAAAACATGCCAAATTGCTTTTGCTTTTAGATACTAGCCTTTTGAAAAAGTTCTACTTTGCTGAAATTCAAAGTGAGGGTCTAATGTACAGTAAGGTAAAGACCCTCTTTTGTATCTTATGTTCTTTTTATGACATACGATGGTGTGTTTTTTCTTGTCTGTGCTTTTGATTTGTGTGTTCTAGAGCATCTGAAAGGTCAACTGTATACATGATAGTGAAAGAAATTTTTATTATCAAAAGTTTTTGCACACCATAAAAAAAACATTAGTTATTTAGTAATGGGGTGTAAATAATTTAGTTTAGTACAGTGTTGGCCATTTTACCAAAAGGTTATACCAGAGATGATCAGTTAATGTGTGTGCATTAGAGAAGTTGATAGACATCTCTTTTGAACATGTTAAAGGAAAAAATGTTTTGATCGTGTTCTATTCCTCAAGATGAAGTGTTTAGAACTTATATTTCTATCTCTAGTTAAAAGTTATCCTCACCTCCAGATTATTAAATTGGTGGTTGCCCTTTATTCCTCTCTAGGAAGCATTTGTCCATAAGGAAAACAGTATATTTTAAAGGATTTTTAGACATTGCAGGCTGTATATGAATCCTTTTCTCATCAAAAAAATTTCTGCCATTAAAATTAGGCTTCAAATTATTGTGCTTTTTTTGAGTACAACTGAAACTAAAGGGTTCTGTTGCTGGCTTTATGTACTTGGAAATATATAAAATATCTTATTTTTAAAAAGTAACATTATAAATAGACTATATATGTTAATAATCCTCTTACTGTCCCCAATATATGGGTATATAACTTTTTTCCTCAAGCTCATTCGATAGAGTTAATGTCCATATAACAGAGATATTGTTAACAGTGATCATTATTTTAATTTATGTTGTTACATGGTGAGCTAGATTTCTTTTTTAAAAGACTGCTCCTGCCGGGCATGGTGGCTCACGCCGTTAATCCCAGCACTTGGGAGGCAGAGGCAGGTGGATCTCTGTGAGTTCAAGACCAGCGTGGTCTACAAAGTGAGTCCAGGACAGCCAGGGCTACACAGAGAAACCCTGTCTCAAAAAAAAAAAAAAATACTCTGGTCTTTCATCCCAATTTGTGAAAATTTTGGTCTTTGGAAGATTTGCTCTTTTGAATATGTTGAATATATGCCAGTTAGTTTATTCAGATCAAGTCCTGGGGTCTGCCTTTCAGTACTATTCATAGACTTAGCAAACTTTTACCTTGTTTGTAGCCTAAACCTCCATTATCAACTGTCTTAGTCACAAGAGCTGTTCAGTTTTTCTTTTTCTTTTTTCCATACACTTCTCCACTATGAGACATGCCTTTGAAATGTATGCAGAAGTTTAGGGCATACGAACTATAAAAATGTGGGTTGTGGTGGCACACACCTTTAATCCTAGGCAGAGGCAGGTATGTCTCTGAGTTCTAGGCAAAGCCTGGTCTGGGACAGCTAGGGCTACACAGAAAAATCCTGCCTTGAAAAACCAAAAACAAAAGTGGGGAGAGGGGAGAACCATAAAAACAGGTGTATCCCAATAGTTTTGTGTTTGTTGAAATTATATTTGTTTTGTCCTGTCATCTTCTCATAGGTAAGTTGCAGATCAGGTTTTGTTAACTGTTAATGCATGTGTTTGTTCACTTAGAAATTGTGTAAATTGGACTCATTCTGTCTAACTTGCTAAGAATTGAACGTGACTTTTTAGGTGTCTATAATTGCACTACAATCCAGATGTATGTTTCTCTTTTTTAGATAGTAAAGAATCTGGCTTAATTACATAGACAAGGAATTGTAGTCGGTTGTGGAAAAAATAGTCACATCTGATCAAGAGTCCTATGTTACAGCCTAGTACTGTTTTACCCAAAGCTTCAGGTGGAAATCAGATACTCAAACTCACTTCTGTTTGCAGTTAGTAATTACTTGTATTATCTTCTTTTGTAAGCTCCCAATTTCCCCTAGTTCTAATCATAGTACTAGCAATGTTCTAACATTAATGTTTTTAACAAGTGTTTTTAATTTCCTACCAAATTGAAAATAATTCAGATTTCATAAATTTATTCTTTATACCCTATTCATGAAAATAATCTATTCCCTACTTTCTTATGATTGACTCATGATGCAAAGCTTTTATGCTTTGTGACATAAAAAGTATTATTTTGAAACAGTGTGTTGCTGGTAAGGTCTGGCTGACCTAGGATTTGCTGACTTCACAGTAATAATGCTTTTTCTTGCCCTGGCTGCCTCAGTACTATAGAAAGTGATACTGAATTCTCTATCATTGAATTAGATTTCTTTGTGAGTCAGTGTCAAGATTGCTGATACATAAAATACTTAATGGAAGTAGAATTTGCAAATTTGTTTTCATAAATAATTTTTCTTGGCCCACATTAGATTCTCTGTGAGGAGATAATAGCATGCATTTGTAATCCCAGCTACTTCAGAGGCTTAAGGTAGGAATAGTCAAAAATTAAGGTTGTCCAGCGCACTTAGCAAGACCTGTATTTCAAAAAGAAACAGCAGCCCTTCCTGCCTTATTTCTAGGTTATTCTTAGCCAAGATTTGAAGTAATAAACATACAACTGTTATACTTATCAGTGGTCCTTGGGATCAGCATTCCCAAAGTTCTTGATGCGACATTAACTTTAAAACCAAGCTCTCCTTTTGGTTATGCTATCTGCTTAAATTCCCCAGAAATTGCCAAAAAGCAATAGTCTGGTTGTAAAGAAGATTTTCTTTTCAAAGAGTAAATATTTAAGCATCATATATCATTAGAATTGATAGTGTTACTTTTTATTTTATTTATAAAATAGTCACACATCCACTATTTAGTTCATAAGTTTTGAATGTATTTAAAGTAAAATACTTAGAGCTGGGAGTGGTGGTGTGCGCCTTTGATCCCAGCACTTGGGAGGCAGAGGCAGGTGGATCTCTGTGAATTTGAGGCCAGCCTGGTCTACAAAGGGAGTTCCAGGACAGCCAGTCTCGAAACCTTGTCTTGAACCCCCCCCCCAAAAAAAACCCCCAAAAAAAACAAACCAACCTTAGATTTAGAACCTGTATTTTTTTTAATATATTTAACTTAGAAGAATGAAAAAATAGTCTTAGCCCCCAGGTTTCTTTTTCTAAAATACTATAACCACAATATTGTTATCATATTTTAATTTATTGTCTGATTTTCTTGTTTGGCTTAAATATCTTTACAGTCATTTTGTTTGAGTTGGGATCCAAATACATTGCCTTTGTTTAGTTTGTCTTTTCATTTATAGTTGCTTCCCCACCTCTTTTTTTTTTTGTTTTGTTTTCTTCAGTTATTTATTTATTTATTTGTTTGTTTGTTTGGTTATTTATTTATTTTTGAAGGAATTGTCTTGTTGAATCTCTCACATTCTTGAGTTTGTTTATTGCTTCCCATATGGTGGTGGTAAGCATGTGCCTACTTCCTGGTAGTTTCTGTAAATGGAATTCTATCTAGAAGCTTGGTTAGATAATAGACTGATATGCTTCTTTTGGTAAGATGTGACTCTGAGTATTTTGTGTAGTGTTGCACTATACATGATACATACGCAGGAGCTGAACAAATAGCTCAGCTGTTAAGAGCACTGACTGCTCTTCCAAAGGACCCAGGTTCAAATCCCAGTACTCCAGAGGCAGAGGCAGGTGGATCTCTGTGAGTTCAAGACTATAGCCTGGTCTACAAAGTGAGTCCAGGACAGCTGGGGATATGCAAAGAAAGCCTGTCTTGAAAAACAACAACAAAAAACATAAACGATTGTCTCCTTTATGAGATCATTAGCCTAGTCTACGTGATGTTTTTAGCAACCTTATAACCACTGCCTAAAATATTTCTTCAGGGGTCACAAAATGATGTGGCTTCAATATTCCTTTTACATGTTATCTATATTCTCTACAATGAATTTTCCTTTATAACTTCTGGTGTTACCCCAAAAGGCCATGTGATGGTTAGGATAATGCCTCATTCTTTTATTTTCTAACTCTCAGAATAATTACTTGATGTCTAGTTTCAAACCAAAAGTCATACTATTTTTAACCCCCTTAGATGAATTCTGTGTCACTACTTTTTAGGTGAGGGAAAGGGAATCTTGTTATGTAGATTACCTCAAACTCAGTATATGAGCTCAGACTAGCCTTGAATTTGTAATCTTCCTCCCTTGAAAGTGCTAAAGTTACAGATGTGTACTACATGTCTGCTGAGATTCAGTGTAAAATTCTGGCTGACTTTATAATACAAGAGCATACCACACAATCACTCTTTTTCACTTTAGTAGTTAGTGAATTACGTGAATTAGTATTAAACAGACTTTGTTGATTTTGCCCAACTGTGTGGTCTTATAAGTGTTTCAGGAACATATATGGTAGGCTAGGCAAAGCTGTGTTGCTTGGTAGGTTAGATGCATTTTGTACATTGTAGTTTTTTCCGTTTATAGTGGACTTATTGGAGTGTAACATCCTGAGTCAGGGGACATCTGTACTTCATACTTCAGGACACTGAGTATTTGCAATATATTTTACTCTTACCTGGAGCTAGACAAGTAATTCCTTCTTATATTTCTCCTCTACTTTCTTTTAATAAAATATGTTAGTGATTTCTAATTTGCCTAATGCTTATGCTCTTTGTATTTAGATAAATTTGGAACTTTTTAGATATAAAGCACCATTTTGCATGTCCTTTCTTGGTTTTGCTAGAATAAATGGCTTCTCAAGAGGTGCGCCTCCACCCCTAAGAAAAGAGATATTAAAATGTATACTTTGAGGTTTGAACTCTGTGAAATTAGTTTATCAAGAGGTGGCTCTGAATTGTGAAGATTCATTAATGTTAAGTAAGTAAATAGGAGAACATTAACTAGACATTTTTAGGACTCATCTTTTCTCCTAATCAGAATATTTTGTATTAAAAACAGGGCATTATTTACTGTTAAGATTGCTCTCTACTTCTTCTTGTTTTTTTTTGTTTGCTTGCTTATTTTGTTTTATATTCCTATTATGTTATTTGCTAAGAATTACTGACTTTGACAGACTTATTCATCTGCTTCTTTTAGAAGAAATGTATAAGAGTGAACAAGTGTGGCCAAGTTGGTTGTAAGGCTTTGTTCCATTTTTGTATTTAAGTATGACTGTTAATAAAAGCATAAAACTAGTATGAAATATTTTGAAATGTTTACTGAATGTGTTAGTCATTTTCCCCTAAGACACCTTCATATTCATCTTTTCATCCTTAATGTGGACATAGCCTGGCTCAGTGTTGAGTCCATTTAAAATGGATAAGTTATTCATATTAATACCTGAAAGAATTGAGGCTAGTGTACAATTTTGACCTGTGATATTATTTCTTTTTTACTATGCTGTTACTAAGGAATGGATTGATTTTTTTTTTTTTTTTTTTTTTTAAATTTATTTATTTTTTTTTTTTTTTGTATATGAGTTGCTCTATCTGCATGTACACCTGCAGCCAGAAGAGGGCATCAGATCACATTGTGGATGGTTGTGAGCATCATGTGGGCTGGGAATTGAACTCAGGACCTTCGGAAGAGCACTAGAGTGCTCTTCACCGCTGAACTATCTCTCCAGCCCCCAAATGGAGTGATTTTTAAAATGTTTGAGTACTGTATTTCAATTAGCCTTTGGGGAAGTAATATTTACATTATCTTGAGGATTTTGTTTTGTTTCCTAAGGTTTAATATTAACATTAGACTCCTATATTTCCTTTTTCAGTAATTCTTGAGATTTACATGAGAGATGCTATCTAAGCACCTTTAAGATTCAAGTATGTACCTTCTCCATGAAATAATATTTCCTAACCTAAGATAGGCAAGTCACAGACAGTCTGTAGCATGTCACAGTCTGCTCTCAGAAAATTATATGCCAGTTCTCATGTATGCTAAGATACTATGCGACTCTTCAAGATATCTTGAAGTGGTTTATTTGGTCATGGGAGGGTAAAGTTGTGTTTTATGGGACAATATATGATTAGCTTCCTGTATGAAATTTTGTTTTGTTTTTATAACAGGGTCTCGCACTGTGCGATTCTAGCTGGCCTGGAACTCATTGTGTAGACCAGGCTGGCCTTGAATTCACAGAATTCTGTCTCTGCCTCCTGAGTGCTGGGAGTAAAGGCATATACTACCTCAACTGACTATACATAAAAATTTATTGGTTTTGGCTTTGCTGGTTTTAAAGCAGAATAATTTTATTTTTGTTCTTATGATTTTGTTCATTACCCTTGGTATTAGTTATTTTTCTGGTTATTAGCTATAACCAGATAACCAGCAAGAAGCAATAAGGGGAAAAGAGTTTATTTTGATTCATGGTTTGAGGATATAATCCATTATAGCAGGGAAGTCATGGCATCAGGATAGTGAGGTAGCTGGTTCCATGTGTCTGCACTCAGGATGCAGAGAGATGACTAGTAATGCTAGTTTTGCATCCCTTTTGTTCATTCTGGGAGCCCAGCATATGGGGTGGGGATCCACAGTCAGGGACAGTTTTCTTCAGATAAACCGCCCTGGAAACACCATCGCGCATTAGCCCTGCTGACATCTGTCTCCTAGTTGATTTCAACTCTAGTCAAATTGACAGTGAGAAATACCATTGAACTCTTTGAGCACATGGGTGGATCTGTGGTTCTGATGTTTGTGAGTGTTTTCTCTGTGAAGAGCTTGGAAGTATGCGTGCCACCATGATTGGTAGTTAAGTGTCTAGCAGCAGAGGCCGCACTTTCATAACAGAGTCCTCACTGTAGTTTCTAGTAGTTCTATGTGAAGAGAAGTAATTTGTGCTTACAGGGGGACTCCAGTGACACACTTGATTCCTAACTCAGGGATCCTTTGTTGTGTTCATAGAGCCTTTAACTTTGTCAACCACCATCTCCCTCATGTCGTTTCCCCTTGTTTTCCTATGTTCCATTGACCTGAACTCAAGTTGAATTTTTTAATGTGTTTTAAAATGGTTGTCCACCCCTGGAATATTTTGTAGATGAGAGCATTTGCTTTAAAATTTTATTTATTTGATTTTTCCAGCTTTGCTGACCTAGTTATTGACCATGTGCTGTCATTTTATTGTTTTCCTTATTTTTCCATTGTTCCTCTTTCCTTTTCATTTGATTTTCAGTGTTTGTATATCAAAGACTATAATAAAGTGAGATTATTATAAATGTACCAGCTTCTAAACGGATGCATTGAATGTATCAATTTCTTTCAGGTTTTTAAAAAAATTAATTAACTGATTTTGAAAATCTAATTGGGAAAGTAATCAAGAATATTCAAGATGGTCTTGAAGTACATTTAAAAAGAATTTCATCCTGTGAAATACCAAAACTTTATACAATTGTAAAATTTTGGCATTGGCACACACAGACTTATAGATAGATGTGCTCATTTAATTACCTGACTCATGACTGTAATTGCTACTCTAATGTATGAAAAAGATGGTCTTATCAGTGAGTTGGCCTGGAGCAATTGTATATCTGAATGAGGGGCAATGAACTTTGATTCTTGTTTTACACACACACCATTTTTAAATGAAATATTTAGTTTCAATCATGAAGAGACAGAACAAATTTTGATGGTGCCTATACAGTTTATTCATATATTTCTCAAAGGATTTTTTAAATTTCTTTGTAATGTATGTATGAATAAATGAAAAGGATCTTATTCTACAACTTTAGAATCTTAAATATATATTGTCTTTAGACATTTTTACTTGCTGGCTGACTATAAAGTAAATATAGTTTATTTCAAGATTATGTCTTAAAATGTTTTATTACTCATTTTAAAATTACTATTATTATTGGTAAGGGTCTTTATGTCTTTAAATTTTTTTTAAATATAAATAACAAGTTTTGGGCTGGAGAGGTGGCTCAGAGGTTAAGAGCACTGGCTGTTCTTCCCAAGGTCCTGAGTTCAATTCCCAGCAACCACATGGTGGCTCACAGCCATCTACATTGAGATCTGCCTGGGCATATATGTAGAGCAAATATTGTATACATAATAAATAAAAAAAATGTTAAAAAATAAAATAAATAACAAGTTTTACTTGTAATTACTGAGATGAATTGCTTAGTCAGTGTCTGTTTTTCCTGTAGTTTATTAACTATTCCTTTGATTTGTATTGGTATGGTTTGGGTTTTTTTGTTAGTGTTAAGAATTGAACCCAGGACCTAACATACACAAGAAAAGTGCTGAACATTTATCCAGTTAACCCAGTAATCCAGTATTGAATACTTCATCTGATGTACTCTAAGAAAAAACGACAGCCTTATTCGCTGTCATCACATTTGTAGATTTGTGGTGCCGTTTATTGTATAGGAAAGTGGTAATCTCCAAGTAGAAACAATAGCTTTCCTTTATAGTGTTTATACTAAGTTTGTTGCGAGCAGGTTAGTGGTTAGAATTGTTTTTAGATTTATTTTTTCTAATAGATTACAAATAAGAAAGTCCATACTTTTGTGTAACTTGAAGAAATGTTAGACTCAGCTAAGCAGGCTGCAATGCTCCTGTGATCCCAGCATTTATGCAGGAAGGTTTGGAAGTTCAGGGTCATTGTAGGCAGTAGTTTGTGGCAGCAGATTGACTCTCAAAATATTGTGGATTTTAGGTTTCATTCTTTTTTGTTTTGGGGGGGGTTTTGTTTTTGAGACAGGGTTTCTATGTGTAGCCCTGGCTGTCCTGTAACTCTGTAGACTAGACTGGTCTCAAACTCAGAGATCCACCTGTGTCTGCCTCCCAAGTGCTGGGATTAAAGGTGCTCACCACCGTGCCCGTAATCAGGTTTCTATTTTTTTTTATTTGGTATGTATGTTACTGTTTTACTATAAAAATAAAGGGTGTTTTTTTTTTTGACAATTGTGGGGGTTTTGCTTTATATTAGTATGTGTGTATTTGATTTTTTTTTTTAAGATTCTTCTAGGTTTGGTACATCTTTAAAATAACTTCCCAGTTGATTCTTTTGCCACCACTTAATAACAAGGGAGGAAATAAGTGTGCTTGTGTGTATTCACTATACAATTTATATTCATATTTATGGAACAAACTTTGATACTACATAAATACTTGATAGCAGCCATGGCTTAAGAGAAATATCCCAACTCCTATAATTTCCGAGTTGCTGGAGAGATGGCTCAGCAGTTAAGAGCACTTAACTGCTCTTGGAAAAGACTGAATTTCATTTCCCCACCTCTACCTTACTTCATGTGTTACTCTAGTTCCAGGGAATTGATGCCCTCTTCTGAGCTCTGAGTTCCCCAGGCGTGTATTGTATAATGGTGCACACACACACACAATGCAGGAAAAGCACTCACACTCAATAAAATACAGAAATCTTAAAAGAAAATGGTTTTCGAGACCACTAGCCCGAAATACTTGAAAAGAAATATAAATGTAACTTAATGATCTTTTTACTGTGGCAAGAGTATTAGTCAAGGAGAAGTCAGATGAAATCAGAAAGGACGAAGTAGCCTTTGTCCCTGTGTTCATAGTACTTAACTAATAGAAATTTACCCTGCTGATCCTTTTGATGGGGAATGGAGAAATAAATTTTCAAAGTATTCTTGTATTCATTATCAGGGAAGGTGGTAGTTTTTGTGAAAGATTTAAAATCCAAGCAGTTTTTGAAACCATACAGAACCTTTTGATTGAGTAATCAAGCTGGCACGGTAAGTTTTTGAGAGAAATGATATATTACCAGTCTGAAGAGTGAAGTCTATATGGGTCATATGTTAAAGCCTGGTTTGGGGGAAGGAGGTTCTTAAATACCTTATGTGGTGATGATACCATACACCCATACATTTAGTTAAAACATTAGAGACTACAAGATAAGACTTCTAAACTGCTTTTAGAGAAGAATCACAGGCAATAGAAATACCAGATGTTGGTCGGGCATGGTGGCACACACCTTTAATCCCAGCACTCGGGAGGCAGAGGCAGGTGGATCTCTGTGAGTTTGAGGCCAGCCTGGTCTACAGAGTGAGTCCGGGACAGCAGAGGATACACAGAGAAACCCTGTCTTAAAAAAAATACCAGATGTTTACTGTGTGGTAGAACTTCTGGTCTACAGTTACCGGTGTCTGTGTATTCTCAAAAAATTATCTATTTAACATGATATAATTTCTACATTAATGATTTTATAGTACCCTATTAAGATGATGCACAGTTATACTTAACTAGGATCACTTCAGTATTTAAAGTATTTATGTAGTCCTTGTCCTTTTATCCAATTAAAAATGTGTATTATATTTCTTAATAATAATTACAGAAGTTTTATATCGTTTGTATCCTATATAATTTTAGTCATTTTCCAAGTTAGGTATTATAAATTATATTAAATGTTTTCCTTGAAATTCAGCAGATCATTACTGAAAACTTTGAACTAATTAGTAGTTATGCTTTCTTGATTGTTAGCTTCTCAGGACTATTCACACAAGATGGAGATACATTTGTGTCACAGGATTACTAAAATGATGACATTCTGTTATGTATCCCATTGTTACAATGAAACATCCTAAAATAATGTTCCACAGCAGAGGAACCTAGAAAGATATATAATTTAATGTGTGTACATACAGAGTTTTTCAATATGAGAAAAGTGAAAAACAATGCCTTTGGGTCATTAATCTGAAAATACCATATTATTGAAATCTTAAATTGAAGTGACATTCCTATGTTTTATTGTTCTTCTGTGATTCACACTGAGGTAGGTACCTGTGCTCTGTGCTTAAGCATACTAAGGCTCAGTATTCCAGTCAAGAATGAACAGCAAGGTGATTTCAGACAACATCAATGTATTTCACATTTCAGAGGACTAGATGTCCAAAATAAATGTGTACATTTGGCCGTACTCTGAAAGCTCCGTAGACTAACTTCTTTACCCTCTTTGAGCCTCTGATAGTTGATGGCAATTTCCAGTTTTCTGTGTCTTGAAGATGCAGAACTCCAATCTGCCTCCATCAAGTCAGCATATGGCTTTCTCCATAATGATCTCTTAGGCAGTGGTTCTCAGCCTTCCTAATGCTGCCACTCTTTTAATACAGTTCCTTATGGTGTAGTTGGTGTCCTCTCAACTATAAAATTATTTTGTTGCAACTTCATAACTAATTTTGCTACTGTTACTAATCATAATGTAAATACTTGATATGCAGGATATCTGATGTGACCACCAAAGAGGTCACGACCCACAGGTTGAGAACCACTGCTCTAGGGTCATTTAACGCTTGTCCTCTGAGGAAACCACCACCCGTGTGCATGCAGCCACATACATATACATATATATATATATATATATATATATATATATATATATATATACTGTTTCTAGTTGCCATTTAGTCAATATTACTATATACCTAGACATATTTAGGCACCAGGTATCTAATAGATACTTTCATGATATTTAACAAAGGGTTAATGTTTGTGCTATTGAGTGGCAAATTCACAGGGGGAAAAATAAGAGTAGATGCTAGAGTTTGTGGGGAAAAAAATGTGCTCTAACTCAGTTCACGCTTCAGCATTAAACTTATTATTCCCGGTCCTTTCATTTCTTTTGGATTCTAAGATCTTTGACTTTGGTATTGGGATCATCTCTGCACTGGCCTGTAGTGACTATGTAGCACTATTATATGTATTATATGTATAGTTAGTATAGGTACAGCTAATGGTGGATATTGTTTTTGTAAACTACTAAATCTGCATTTTATAACTGCCTTTACATTTTCCTGTTTTAAAAGGACACTGTCAAGTACTTCAGCTGTTACTCATAGAAACAATTTCCTCGTATTTAAGTTTGTTTCTGTTAACTGCCTTTTATTTTCTTGTATGGAATAAGCATAATTTGGAGGCTTATGGTTATGGCCATAGGAATAACTTCTATTTATTAGTACTATCCCTTGTCTATAAAATAATACCATTTTATGGGGGAATATATAACATTTTCAGGTCTTCAAAAACATGTATTTTAGTTGTTACTTCATACTGAGTTTTTTGTTTTTAAGTTCCAAACATTAGTAAATTCACTAAAAATGACTTATCTTTACCTGGAAGTACATTTGACAATATGCTTTAATGTAGTTCTCAAAAGTACAGATTTAGCACTCAATGTTATACTGTATATGAATATTTTTCTGTGATGTTGTTGATAGAACCCAGGTCCTTGTTTGTGCTTCACAAACAATACCACTGAGCAGCTTCCTGAGACTACAAAGGAATTTTAAAGCATTTTCATGGCTCCAGATCTTTTGCTAGCTAATTATACCTTGCTTGTTTATATAACCAAAAACTTTATTGAAGCTTATTTGACTAAAATTATAATTTAAATGACTTTTGTCTGTGGAATAATTTGTCAGAAACATTGCTGACCACAGCTGCTTTGTTGTAGGAGGACTGACAAATGGTAGTGGTCGGTATATCTCTGCAGCACCTGGGGCAGAAGCAAAATACCGAAGTGCTTCAAGCACTTCCAGTCTGTTTAGCTCCAGCAGCCAGCTCTTTCCTCCTTCTCGGCTCCGCTATAATAGATCTGATATCATGCCCTCCGGCCGCAGTAGGCTATTGGAAGATTTCAGGAACAACCGCTTTCCCAACCTTCAACTTAGAGACTTGATTGGACATATAGTCGAGTTTTCTCAAGATCAGCATGGCTCCAGGTGGGTGGTTATGGTTCCTCACACTTGCTGCTGTTTGTGTTGAACACTGCTGCCTTTTAAAAATAAAAAATAAAAAAGAAGGAATCTAAATCTTTATCTTCTTGGACTACATGGTGAGACTGTTGTCTGTCTTTATATCTCTCTCTCTCTTTCAAGGACAGGGTAAAAGAAAGGTTTTCAGTTTTACTGGTGGCATGTGCCTCAGGCTACCCTAAGCCTCATAATAATTTTTTAGGTTAGCCTGGACTGTGTCACAAGATCCTTTTACACACACACACACGATGGGGCATGCAGATGATTTTAGAAAGGTTTTTAATTTATTGTCTTGGGATTTAATTTTTTCCCATATAGATTCATACAGCAAAAGCTAGAGAGAGCTACTCCAGCTGAGCGACAGATGGTATTTAATGAAATTCTGCAGGCAGCCTATCAATTAATGACAGATGTTTTTGGAAACTATGTTATACAGAAGTTTTTTGAGGTAAGTGCATTCATGCTTATATGCTCATTAAGTTTTGCTAGCAAATAACTCTAAAGTTTGGGAAACAGTCATTTTCACATAAGGATGCATATAAAAGTAGGATCAAATATTTGGAAGTCATGTGGTTAGGCATGGCAGTATTCATTTGTAATCCCAGCACCTGGAGAATTAAGATCCCACCACAGGAGGATCCATGTGACTATCCAGTAAAGCAGTCTGTCTGTCTGTCTGTCTGTCTGAAACACTAATCTCCAGGGTTAGCACAGATCCTGTCTCAAAAAGGCTAAAGTGGGGCTAGACAGATGGCTTCCGCAGTTCAGAGCAGTTGCTGCTCTGACTCGGGGTTTAGTTCCCCCAGCACTGGAATATTGTGAAGAGTAAAGATAATCTGGGCATGGTTGCACACATCTTTAGTCCCAGTATTCAGGAGTCAGAGGCAGGTGGATCTCTTGAGTCCAGGCCAGAAAGGACTGCATATTGAGACTTTGTCTGGTCAGGGGCTGGAGGTTGGGATGTAAAGATAATATAACAAGGAAATTTTAGTGTGACTTAATACTCCCCAAAAGATAATTGCTGCAAACATCTCTTGAGTCTTAAATTTTATTAGAGTGACAAAGCACACTAAACAGGATGTTGGTCAAGTTTAGCAAAGTACTGTCACACTCATTTCTTACTGTCTTTCAGTTTGGAAGTTTGGATCAGAAATTAGCCCTGGCTACCCGTATTCGTGGTCATGTTCTACCATTAGCCTTGCAGATGTATGGCTGCCGTGTTATTCAAAAAGCATTAGAGTCTATTTCTTCTGATCAGCAGGTAATTGTAAGTTGAGATAAAAGTTTTGCAATGTTTAATTTGAAATTAAGTTTCTTTTTTATCTTACAATCTTGAGGGAAAATGACCTAAAGATTTCTACCAGGAGATCTTTTCATAAAATCTGTCTTAGTGTGGTGATGCACTCCTTTAATCCTAGCACTCGGGAGGCAGAGGCAGGCGGATCTCTGTGAGTTCGAGGTCACCCTGGTCTACAAAGTGAGTCCAGGACAGCCAGGGCTGTTCAATAGAGAAACCCTGTCTTGGAAACAAAGAAAAAAATCAAAACCAACTCATTGCTATTTAAATTTTCCAAAGCAGATCTTTGATCCATTCACTACTTCTCCATGGAGTGAGTGCCTACAGTTTGGCAGATAGAATGCCAAATGATGTGTCATTGGTCTCATTTACCTTTTATTATCTGTAGTTTTAGCATGCACTTTACTGTTCCAGTGTTTATTTGAGATCTACCTAATATTTCTATTTTAACAATTTTAAACAGACAACATTCTAGTATTCTAGTTAGTATATGTGTGTATACTAAAAAGTCTAACTAGTGAAGTAACCTAATATCTCTCTTAACAAGATTGACTTGTTTGGAGTTGGAGAGAAGAGAGCACATGCTGCTCTACCAGAGGACTCAAGTTCAGTTTAGACCCATGCACATGAGGCATAATCTTACACAGATAAACACATAATTTTTTTTTTAGAAAAAATTTATTGATTTAAAAAAAAAGAAATACATATGTTTTGAATGGTAATCTGAATACATTAATAAAATACCAGTGTAATTGTTGCTACATATTCTTTGGACTTCTTGTCATTTATGAATATAATCTTAGAAAATTTGAGGTAGACAACAATAATGAGAGTAAGGTATGAGAATAAATACTAATTTATCAGATTTTTAAGTATATGCTATATGAACAGTAATTGTTTAGTAGGTTCTTGTGTGATCTTAAGTTTGCTTTCAATATGAAGTTATGTGTTCATATATTGTATAAAAGTATTTGAATGTAGCTTCAATGGTAATAATTTAGAAAAATCATTTTTGAGTGTTAAAAGGAAATTCTTCAGTTTAAAATACACTGCAGGCTTTCCCACTGATGGGGGCATTTTCTCAATTGAGGTTCCCTCTTCCAAAATGACTGTAGTTTGTGTCAGGTTGATAAAACTAGCCAGCAAGGAAGAGGTGGGTAAATGGGAGTGTAGGTGTGTGTGTGTGTGTGTCACAGTAGAGAAAATCAACAGATTTGATTACTCAAAGCTTTAAGAACTTCTCTGCCATAGGTATCAAAAGTAATATAGCCTTTTTGTAATTGTGCCTTGGGTGTTTGGAAATAAAAAGGACTGAGTCTATCTTAAGGAGAAGTAGTTGACAAATAAATAAATAATAGTATCTTGGTTTTTTTTTTTTTTTTTTAATTTGGATTTTTTTTTTTTTTTTTCGAGACAGGGTTTCTCTGAATATCTCTGGCTGTCCTGGACTCGCTTTGTAGACCAGGCTGGCCTCGAACTCACAAAGATCCACCTGCCTCTGCCTCCCAAGTGCTGGGATTAAAGGCGTGCGCCACCACAGCCCGGCAATTTGGATTTTTTTTAAGTTAATTATGTTTTGTTATTTAGTCTGCTTTAGTTTAGGCATAAGTCCATGTTATAGTTTAACAGGATCCTTCCATAATTGTGTTGGAATATAGGTGAGTTAAAGATTCTTTAAATACCTTTAAATTGAGTATGTGTGCCCCTTTTTTTATAGTAATAATTTTCTGTTCTAATATGATACAAGTTATTAATAGTAAATTTTTATTGTAAGTAAACAAAAATGCCCATTAGTAATTACAATTATTAATAATAGGTGAAGCACAGATAACCTAGTATTCCGGTTTTTACTCTTTTCTAATCATTTGTATAAACTCATGCAGGTGTTAATGATTCCTTAGGAGTAAAGCATGGAGGTGCTAAAATAGGGGCTCCCTAAAATAGAACTTTGAAAATGCTTATTAAAGAGCTGGGTGGTGTTGGCAGATACCTTTAATCACAGCACTCAGGAAGCAGAGGCAGACAGATGTCTGTGAGTTTTAAGGGCAGCTTGGTCTACAGAATGAGTTCCAGGAGAGCCATATCTACACAGAGAAACTCTGTCTTGAGAAAACAAAACAAAAAGAATATATATTAGACACTTGTTTAAAAAGGTAATTGCAGGACATGTATGCAGCTTAAATAGAATATTTAAATTGTAGTTTAAATATAACAAGTTCAACATCACTGATATGTCAACATATATCATTCACATTACTATCCTGTGATATGCTTTAATAATTTTTATCTTGAATGGCTTCTAAATTTTTGCATACTGACAAAGCAGAAATAGTTTTGAGTATATTTTGTTCTATATCAATAATTCTAACTTTGTTCCATGTGAATATTTTTAATTCTGTTCCGTTTTTTGTGAAATAATTATTTAAATGTCTTTTGCAGAGTGAAATGGTCAAAGAGCTAGATGGTCATGTGCTCAAATGTGTGAAAGATCAGAATGGAAACCATGTTGTACAAAAATGTATTGAATGTGTTCAGCCACAGTCACTGCAGTTCATCATTGATGCTTTCAAAGGACAAGTAAGATTAATTTTTGGCATTAATTTCCTTAGAGCATTTTATAATTTAAACATTAGCATCTTAAGTACAAGATTATACCTGCCATTTTAATTAAAAATAGAAAATAGTAAATGTAAGTCATGTGCAGGTAAACGCACCTGTAATCCCAGCACTTGGAGATGGAAGCAAGAGCATTGAGAATTCAATCTCATTGTTAACTAGGTATCATATGTGAGAGCCAGCCCAGAATACGTGAGGTCTGTCTCAAAAAAATGAATGTGCATTAAAATATCAGCCTCCTTAGTAAATTCGGTAGATAGAAGTAGTTACAAACTACAAACATGTTTTCCATAATCTCAAGGAGGAAAAAAGACCTAAAATTATGTTTATAGCCGCCAAATAACCAGCAGTTAGTGCCAAAAGCACATGGTTAATAGCCCTGGTTACACGCTAAGCCACCTTCTCTCCTGAATCCATTCATTTTCACTATCATCCACCCTTGGTCTTATGCCTGGGTTCCTTTAATTACATTGCTTTGGTTGGTGTGGGTTGCTGTCCTGAGGGTTGAACCTGGACCTTACACATGCTAGACAACTGAGCTTCATCTCTTGCCCATTAGATTTCTTTTTGATCAAAATTATCTTCAGGCTTGATGACCTGAGTTTGATTCTCCAAATCCCGCATGGTGAAAGGAGGAGTAGACTCCCCCAGTTGATCTCTGAGCTCTCTCATAAGTGCTAGAGCATGCTAAAATAACAGAGCGTATACATTTCAGTCCTTCTGTTTATTTCAAGGTATTTGTGCTTTCCACCCATCCTTACGGCTGCAGAGTCATTCAGCGTATCCTGGAGCACTGCACTGCAGAGCAGACCTTACCCATCTTAGAAGAACTTCACCAACACACGGAGCAGTTGGTACAGGTATAAGCTCCCTAGTCATTTGAAATGTTTGTGTATTTTGAGGGTTTTGTTTGTGTTTTGTTTTAAGGAATGTAATTTGTTGTTAAACTAAAATTGGTGAGGTTAGGAAATTTTATTGTAGTCTCTTGATTCTACTGGAATTTTAGACAGGTGATTTACATATTTCTTAGTCATTATTTTTAAGGATGGAAAGTAATTTTTAAATGTCGTCATAGGATCAGTATGGCAATTATGTTATTCAGCATGTACTGGAACATGGTCGACCTGAAGACAAGAGCAAAATTGTTTCTGAAATCAGAGGAAAGGTGTTAGCCCTGAGTCAACACAAATTTGCCAGGTATTGCCGTAGTCAGTTCTTCCAACTCCTTCTATATATTTTTTTAGTATACCAATAGTTAAATTTATAGGTGTTAAAGTTGTGGGCTGTCCTATGATACCAATTTCTGTTTTAAAAGTAATTACAAAATGAGATGTGCTGTGTTTTGTTTTCTAGTAATTGAAGCAAATTGAAAAGTCAATATTTGGTTGTAAAGAAAAAAAATAACATTTTGTGTATGTGCCTTTAATTTTTAGCAATGTAGTAGAAAAGTGTGTTACTCATGCCTCCCGTGCCGAGAGAGCTTTACTGATTGATGAGGTTTGCTGTCAGAATGATGGGCCTCACAGTGCCTTATACACCATGATGAAGGATCAGTATGCCAATTACGTTGTTCAGAAGATGATTGATATGGCTGAACCTGCTCAGAGAAAGATAATCATGCACAAGGTAACATGGTGCATAGCACCATTATAAGTAACTTTATCTGCAGGACTTTTGACTGCACATGGACCTTTGTAGGATTAATTTCTCCATAGTAGAAAAAAGTGAAAGCACATGAGTAGCTTAATCCACTAAGTAAAATCATTTTTATTTTTGTAGGATGATTTCCTAAATATTGCCCAGTTGTACTCAGGAATCTTACAAGCTTATATGTCCATGGGAGAAGAGTGCCCGCCCATTCACCAGTCTCATCTATGACAGTTACTGTGTTCACTGCAGGTCTAGCTGGAAAGGAACAGGGCACCTTTAAAGAATATAGCAGCTCTCTAGTGAACTGTATTTAGAGCTTCCTTGTCTGCATGTGAGGTAGCACTGACTTGTTTATTCATTGAACAAAAAGAGTGTTTAAATGCCCTTTTAGAGGTTTTTAAGAGATTTTTATGGCTCCTTAACTTTTAAAGTTTGACGGCAAGGTTATCCAGACTTGAGAGAGCTATTCTAAATCAGAAACTAGGCAAGATGGCTCAGCAGAAAAAGTACTTATCACCAAGCCTGAAGACCTGAGTTCAATACCCAGGACCCACACACATAGTGAAAGTAGAGAACACTTCTCTCAAATTGTCCTCTGACCAGTATGACTGGCATGAACACATACACACACACTAATTAAAAAACAAACTATTTTTTTTTTAATGAGTTTATTTGTCTTTCAGATTCGACCTCACATTACTACTCTTCGCAAATATACATATGGGAAGCATATACTGGCCAAGTTGGAAAAATATTATTTGAAAAACAGCCCAGATCTAGGGCCTATTGGAGGACCACCAAATGGAATGCTGTAAGGAAAAAGAGAAGATGATTTAACCATGTTCAAAGAATGGGCTTTCTTTGTGAATTATCAAAACACAATTCAACTATGAATATTTGATTTTTTTTTAAAGCAAAACTATTTATTGACTTTCTTCATCCATTTGTAAATTTTTAAGGTTCTTGTGTATATTTAGGGGGTGGGGTGGTGAATTATAAACTGTTATTCAACCCTGAATGGAGACCTATCAGATTGGATTTCTGGCGAAGCACAGAACGCTTGTATATGATGTAATTGTATCCCCCCCGCAAAAACAAAAAAAAAAAGAAAGAAAAAAGTTGTCACATATTTTGTAAATTTATACCTTGTAAAGTCACAAAAAATAGTTTTTAAAGGGAAAAGTACAGTATTTTAATAAAAACTGGCTTGCAGTCTGGTAGGTCTACAACCCCATAGCACAACAGGTTTATAGAGATGTATATAGAATTATAGTTCTTATTTTTTTCCTTTGTGTGAAGCCTTTTATAACAGATTAACAATCAACTGCATAAATATTATTAATATTTTAAAAAGAAAGTTAAGTTGTATTTTGATAATTCACAAACTATCATGCGAAGAAAAACTCAGAAAGACAGACAAGAATAAAATGATTTGAGATAACATGGATGTGGTTTTAATAAAATTACTGCCCAATAATTTCCCTGGCAATGTACAGAAGAATTGTATATACTTATAATTGTAGTCAGTTAGAAAAACAAAATCATGGTGGCACTTCCATTCAGTTAAAATTGCACTGAATGAAAAGTTAAAGTCCACACTCGCTTTTCAATTTGGTTTGCAAGAATGGATGGAGACTTGTATTTTGTTCTAATTATAGAATTACAAGACTGTCGAGGAAGTGTGGGTTTATTCTGTGTTTTCATAGTAGATACATAAGTAGGAATTCGATAGAGATTTCAGAGAGGCCACTGAAAAGAGAACGTGATAACTCAGCATTTACGCATGATTGCTTATTCACAGAGCCTTTTTTTTTTTTCCTTCCTATAAATAAACGCATTGTGTGTGTAGGGTAGATGTAAGTTTACAGTTTGAAAGCAGATCTTGTTTCAGTGTTGTTATGAAAGGCTTGCTAATTTTGTAGTGACTTCCCTTGGTTGTACAGGTGTACATTTGTAAACCTTCATGCTGTAAATGGAATCTGTTTTATCTCTTTGGGAAACATTTGCATTTTAGTGTACATTTACATCCTTGCCCTCTTTAACCTGGCAATATAGTGTTGTATAATGTAAATTTATTTCTCCGAACTGAGAGTGATTTTTAAAAATTTTTTATCTTTATATGGTTTCAGAAGTATGAACCAGCTTTCTTTTTATTATTGTGGGAAACATTTTGTTTTATAACATAGTTGTTGACCCTGTTAATAATGGACATGCTAGGATCTGGATCACTTTCAATTGAAGTCAGGGTATTGTGCATAATAAATAGAAAGTATTGGACTGAGATTTGATTACCATAGAGGCCAATGCTTTTTCCATCTTTAAATGTGATGTGACTTTTTTCTTTGTACAGAAGAGTACTGTATTTTTGAATAGCCTACTCCCAAGTAAGAGCAAGTCTGTATGATAACATTTTTTCCTCTGGACATAAGACATTATAACAGTAACATGATGTACATTTACAAGCGGCCTTATGTACATTTCCCAACAATCTTTTTAAGGCAAAATTGTGACCATATGTGTATAATTAAAATCGTTTTTAATCCTTTGCCTATGAAAATATTTTGGAAAAAAATTGCTTTGTATATTCAGTTTCTGAAAGATAAAGAAAGTGTTTTGTATTTTGTATAAACATTTATGTTGACCCACTTGCGTTCAGTGCTAAAAATTGAAATGAACATGCTATTTCTGTCAGACGGATTGTAGAGGGGATTTTTTTACTCGAGGTCTGCAGAAGAAAAACAATCAGCACAATATTGAGTATAAAGATTCTATCCTTTTGTTATTCCTGTCATGAACCGTAAAACTTGGCATGAAGTTTGGGGTGCCAGGAGTCTTTCTTGAGTTGATGTTGAGTTACTCTAGCTTTCTAACCCCACAGTCCTTGGTGAGGCCATTAAATCTAGCCCCTTGTCACCATTCTCAGGCACATTGGTTCATCAGCATGTCCCTGTCAAAGTAGCAGTATTTTCCTCCGTGTAGAATGACTCTTCCCCCTTATTCTGCTTTGTTTTTCCAGCCTCAGAGTGTCATGACCCAGGGTTGAACTTAACTTCCCCGAATCAGCCCATGGTTTCAGGGTCAAAGCTGTTGGTGTTAGACATTGGGAACAGCTCTTCCTGCAGAAATGCAGCCTATCCTGCTTTGTCCTCACCCGGGTATCCGTCATTCAGTTCAGAAAGTGGCAAGTCCTAGAGAAAGCTATTTGGAACTGAATCCTCTAGCAGTCCTGATTCATACTTCCCAGTAGTGACAACCCAGTCCTCCTGATACTTTTAGGCTTATTCTAGAAAAACACCTGTTTGTGTAGGAATTTTATGATGTGCCACTTTTGGTGCCCACCCTGATTGCACCTTCTAGTATGGTTGGTGTGGAGCTTTAGGAACTCAGACATTCCAGAATAAAGTCTGCTGGGGCAGGAGTGCTTAGGGTTCACCCTTGAGTGTCTCCTTTGATATCTCTGGGCCAGATTGTCCAAGTCCTGGCTCCTATGGCTCATATGAAATGTTATCTTCACTTCTTTGTATATTATGTATAAATTAGAAAATGAAATGTGTGAATAACATTGTATGAAATAAACCTGGTCTTGTGTTTTTCTCTAGATAAAATATCCCTCTGTATCTCAGTTAGTTGAGATTGCCGGATTGCATCCCTTCACTTCACACAAATGTGTGGCCTCCTTTCCACATAAACTTGAGACTGTATTGTAGTGTATATTGGGTTCAAATTTGAGATTTACCTTACTATTTCCAGGCTTTGTAAATTTGGCTATGTGCCCAGGTGAGCTAACGATTCATATAAGTATTTTATGTATATGAATGCTCTGCTTGTAGATCTGCAGGCCAGAAGAGGGCATCAGACCACAGTATAGATGGTTGGGAGCCACTGTTGTAGTTGCTGAGAGTTGAATTTAGGACCTTAATTGCTGAACCATCTCTCCAGCCCCAAGGGCTGATTTTTTTATTTTATGATTATTCGTAGTTTTGTTTTGTGGGGTTTTTTGTTTTGTTTTGATTTGTTTGTGACAGGGTTTCACTGTGTAGCCCTGGCTGTCTTTGAATTCCACCCCACTTCCCCACTTGGTACCAACCCACTCTGGCACATCAAGTCACATCAGGGCTTGCCTCCTCTTCCACTGAGGCAAGACAAGGCAGCTCTGCTAGGAAAATGGGATCCTGAGGGAGGCACAGAGTCCAAGTCAGAGATAGTCCCTGCTCCAGTTGTTAGGGGAGCCACTTGACCAAGCAGTCTATCCGCTTCATATGTGTGTGTAATGGGGCTTGGACCAATCTATGCAAGTTCTTTGGTTGTTGGTTCAGTCTCTCTGAACAACCTCTCCTCCCCCTCCCCACAGGGCAGGGCTTGGTTCTTTGTTTTTGTTTGTGTGGCTGGTTGGTTTTTGTTTGTTTTTTTCGAAACAGGATTTCTCTGTGTAATAGCCCTGGCTGTCCTGTACTTGCTTGGTAGGCCAGGCTGGCCTCGAACTCACACAGATCTACCTGCCTCTGTCTCCTGAGTACTGGGATCAAAGGTGTGTGCCAACCATATCCAGCTGCAGGACTTGATTCTTATATTTTTTTTATATTTGCATTCTTTCCATAGCTGCAGGGAGGGATGCAGTACCTATTTGAATCTTAAATGGAGATCTCCATAGTGCTAGTGGGAAGAGGGAACACCATTACACTCAGTTGCTTATCTGTGGGTTCCATTTAGTTTTGTTTTAATCAGAGCTATGAAAGCAGTCTGGGTTTGTGGGAAAGGTGACACTCTTGGAATGCCCCCAAAAGGGAGCTAAGTCACATCTATGACATCAGGACACTATTCAGGGATGTTTGTTGGTTTTTTTTTGTTTTGGTGGAGGAGGGAGGAGTGAAGAACCCAGAGGAACATCTGCCCTTCCCAGCTTGCCCAGACCTGGGTTAAAGTAAGGCCTCTGGAAGGGTTCAGGTGCCCTAGACATGGAGTCAGGAAGACGAGGGGCTGCGTGCTCAGGCTTTGGCACACAAGGAAGCAGAGGCCTGTCTTTTGGTCTGTAAGCTGAAAGCCCAACTACAAAGCAGGCCTTCATGCACTTTCTCCATTATCTTCTAGATTCCGTACATGGATTTTAAAGTTTAAAAGGTCAGGACAAGTTGGGAATAACAGCTCAGTGGTGCAGCTCTAGGCCCAACATGGATCAGGCCTTGGAACAGCTCCAGTACCACAGGAGCACATGTGGAGAGAGGCTTCATTGTAACTGCTGTAGTAGGGATTTGGCAGCTTTGCTGAGTACTTATTAAAGAGCCAGCTAGAGCTGGAGAGGCAACTCAGTGACTAAGAGTTCTTGATGCTCTTACAGGGGTTCAGTTTCCAGTATCTACACTGGGTACCTCACAACCTCGTGAAACTCGGGTTCCAATGCCTCTTGGCTTCCATGAGCACCCAAACCCACATGCCACACATGCATACTACTGAGGCATATGTAAATGTCATGGTCACGCCTCAGCCAGTTGGTGACTCTGAACTTGTGCCCACCCATCCAGTGCATCAAATTTGGGTTTGATTTACCTAAAGTTTACCTAAAAAAGAAACAGTAACATTCAAAAACTGCTAATTTAACTGTCCTGGTGGTACACACCTGTAATCCCAGCACTCTGAGGCAGAGGCAGGTGGATCTCTTGAGTTCAAGTCCAGCCTGGTCTACAAAGTGAGTCCAGGACAGCCAGGGACTTTTGACAGAGAAACTGTCTCAAAAAAAAAAAAACAAAACAAAAAACTAAGTTTATGGTAAAGAGTGGAATTAAGGAAAATTTGGACTACTGGCATAAACCGCTCCAAGCATCTCTGGACAATAAAATGGATAGGAACGAGCCAGAAACCCAACTGGGCACAGTGGGTGTGGTGCCTCTGGCCCTTCAAAGGTTAAGAGGAATATGGTGTTATCACAGCCAATCAACTTGTCTCAGAAAAGAGAAGCCAGCAGGGTCTCACTCAGCTCTTCTGCATGAAGCATATTCCCCAGCAATGCTTTGACTTCCCTGGCAAGTCAAGGTGACTTTTTTCAGCATACATTGGCTACATTGGGTCCTTAGGGTACTGGGGCATGATGCTCCCAGCAGTCCAACTGCAATCCCAGGAATCTTGAGTTCTGGAACTGCTCCTAGCCTTTCTAAAGGAGGTTCTACATATCCCACTTTAAGCAAGGAAAGATTCCTGTATTCTGTTGCTGTTGCTGTGATAACACTGATCATCATAATTTAAAGAAGGAAAACTTTATTAGGGCTTAAAGTTCCCAATGGGTTAAGATAAGAATCTATCACCATCACAGTGGGGAAGCGTGGCAGCCAGCACCAGGCATGGTGGCAGGAACAGCTAAGAGATCACATCTCAGAACCCTGAGTAGGAAACAGCAAGCATGTCAGAAGTCTTGAAGCTCTCAAAGTCCACTTCTGGTGACATACTTCCTATATTTAACTAAGCCTCCCCAAACAGCCATGAAATGAGGACCAAGCATTCAAATACTAGAAAATTAGGTTAACAGTTATTCAAACCATCGCATTCCACTCGCTAAACCCCATAGTCCCATGACTATATAAAGCAAAAATGAATTTAGTTCATCCAACTTAAAGTTTCCATAGTCTTTCATTCTCAATACTGAGTCTACATCATGATCGTCAGTAGTGTACTGGATTGAATATTGAGTCCCACCTATTTATGGCCACATGGAACGTATAAATGCAGCCTAACTTGATACCAGATCTTTGTAGTGATGCCACTGTCTTAAATCCACTATGCCTGATGTTCTAAGAGAGAATTTGGCCAGGTGGTGGTATAGACCTTTAATCTCAGCACTTGGGAGGCAGAGGCAGTTGGATCTGAGTTTGAGGCCAGCCTGGTCTACAGAGTGAGTTCCAGGACAGCCAGGGCTACATGTCTTGAAAAAAAAAAAGATTCAAGCCGGGCGGTGGTGGCGCACGCCTTTAATCCCAGCACTTGGGAGGCAGAGGCAGGCGGATCTTTGTGAGTTCGAGGCCAGCCTGGTCTACAAAGCAAGTCCAGGACAGCCAGAGATATTCAGAGAAACCCTGTCTCGAAAAACCACGAATTTTAAAAAAAAAAAAAAAAAAGATTCAGACATAGACACTGCCTCATCATGATGATGGAAACAGAGACAGGACTGCCTCAGGAGCCCCATTACTCCCCAGAAGCCAGGAGCCACAAGACTCCTCAGTGGCTTGGGGAGGAAGGTGACCTGCACAGATTTCAAACTTCTAGCCCTTGGGACTGAGAAAACCTAGTTCTGTTGCTTTCACAGTGCAGTTAGTGGCTCCAAAACTAGTGCAAGTAAGGACAATTAATGTCAGGGAAAACAGACAGACTTTATGATCCCTCTGATGATCAAACACAACTTGTCAGAAACAACAGAACTAGCCTGGGATGTAGCTCTGTTGGTACAGTGTTTGCCTGGCAGAGAGGAGGCTGGAACCCTTGCTTGCTTAATTCCCTCGCACCATGTAAAGCTGCATGTGTTGGTACATGCCTGTTTAGAGGCAGATGGATCGGAAGTTAAGGTTAATCCTTAATGACTACATCCTGTATTCAAAACCAGCCTGGAGAACATGAGGCCCTGCTTTTTTTTTTTTTTTTAAACAACCTAGCCAGGCATGATAGTGCAGATGAAGAAAGATGAATCTCTGTATTTGAAGCCAGCCTGGTCCATATAGTGAGTTTTCCAGGCCAGCCAGAGATGCACAGTGAGATGTGGACACAAACCTGAAGCTGCGGTAGCTAGAAAACCTCACTCCAGCTGCATCCATCCGCTTCCAGCCACAAGAACCACAGCATGTGAAGACAAGGGCATTCTGCTCAATAGAGATGACCCCTTTTACTCAACCAAAATTCTTCCAGAACCAACAAGACCCCAAGCAGTGGTTCTCAACCTGTGGGTCGCGACCCCTGTGGCAAACCTCTATCTGAAAAATAACAATTCATGACAGTAGAAAATTTACAGTTATGAAGTAACAACAAAATTAGTTTTATGATTGAGGATCACCACAACATAAGGGATTGTGTTAAAGGGTTGCAGTATTAGGAGGGTTGAGAACCACTGCCTCACAGGATCTGTTCTGGCCGTCTCTACTGTCTTCCTTTCCTCAGCTCTTGGCTTGCTATCCTACCCACTCGGCTCTGCTGGTTGCTCTTTCTTGGCCTCCTGAGTGTTCTACCCCCAGATCCTTTCAAGCATTTGGGCCACAACCCCTTCTCTCCCCACCCCAGCATTGTGTTCTTTTTTTCTTCTTTTTCTAAAGCACGTTTCATACTCAGACTGAATTATTTAAGTACATTTAAGATGAGTTACTGTGTCTCACCATGAGAATGTAAATCCCATAGGACAAAATTCAACAAAATGTGTGTTAAATTAATTAACGTGGACTCTGGATGAGATCAAGCCAGTCCTTAATCTCCAGTTACTGACTAAATGACAGATTGAAGTATTATCTAATAAGTTACCAGCAGTTTTCAATCTGTTCATTCTCTCATTCATTCATGTATCCATCCATCCATCCAGATCTCTTAGGGAAGTGGTTCTTAATCTATGGGTCACCACCCCTTTGGAGGAGCCAAATGACCCTTTCACAGGGGTCATGTAAGGCCACCAGAAAATACAGATGTTTACATTATGATTCCAACGATAGCAAAATTATAGTTATGAAGTAGCAAGGAAAATCATTTTGTTGATCACCACAATATGAGGAACTGCATTAAAGGGTCACAGCATTAGGACAGTTGAGAACCACTGCCTTAGGGTCTCCAGAGGGATCACCATCTCTGGCTTGTGTTAATGTCAAGTCAAGAACTATGCCATTGACGATGGGCAGTGTTGACACATTTTAATCCCAGCACTCAGGACGCAGAGGCAGATCAATCTCTGTGAGGTCGAGGCCAGACTGATCTACAGAAGGAGTTCCAGGGCAGCCTGGGCTACACAAAGAAACCAGCCACCCCACCCCCAGCCCACACCTCACCTAGTAGATAGATGTGTTTCCCCGGGAAGAGGCTAGCTACTTCCAGAATGCAAAGCCACTTTGGACGCTGATGTCACCCCATTCCTTGTACTTCCTACTCCTTACCTGGTTGCCTTCCTTCCACCCGAAGTCAGGATAATGAACATGAAACTGGGGGTAGGGCCAATGCACCTGCATCCATGTATGAAGAATTTAAGAGTCTTATCACAGGGCCGAGCACTTCTGCCCCCTGGCATCTCTCTTCCTGAAATATAAAAAACGTGTGTCCCCAATCAGAACGTGTCATGGAGTGGTTATAGCAGCTGTGACAGACTGCATCTGTAATGTCACCCTAAGACCCACATGCCAAAACTTGGATCCCTGGACAGTGAAAGTATTGGGAAGAGAAGGAGCCACGGGGGAGGGAGGGGATTACTGTAACCGAACTTTTATGTTATTATTTAACACTTATTTATTACTAAATTCACTTAGGTATTCACTAAATCTAACTTATATTAACCTATCAGCCCCTACATATCCCCTTTCTTGTAAAATAAAAAATAAATCTACAAGCATAACTACATATACAATGTAAATAAGTTGTCTATGTACAATACATAAACAATAACTTTGAATTTTCTTCAATGTACATTATAGCAAGAGTTAAAATAACCTTAAACTTCTCACAATACATAGTTGTGAGCCACCATGTGGTTGCTGGGAATTGAACTCATGACCTCTGGAAGAGCAGCCAGTGCTCTTAACCGCTGAGCCATCTCTTCAGCCCCACATAGTTGTATTTACATCTTTTGACAATCAAAAGACATGCAAACAAAATGATTTTAAATTCTTATCAATAAAGTTAATTTTCTATTATATCCAAAACATTTTTAAACATGTATCTAACAATATAAACAAAATATTTTTTAAAGAGAGAGACAAGGAATGGAGAAAGAAAAAAATCTCTAACTCCAACCCATATATTTTTCTCTTTTTTTTTTTTTTTTTTCCCTGTAACCATCTGAATCCATGATGTCCTGAGTGCTCCAGCTGAAGTAGAACAGCTTTCCAAGATGATCTCTCATTAGAATCTGAAAGGGAAGATTCTGAGGAAAAACCTGACCATGCCACTCCAACCTTTACTGTTCCATTCATTATATCCATTCATCGCAAATGACAAATTCATCTTATGCCATTCATCACAAACATTACACACAATCACAATACATAAGATAGGACAACAAAATTTTTTCATTCCACCTCCTGGGAATGAAGTTGAAAATATTTTTTGGGCACCCTTTAAAAATTGAGATATTGGCCAATTCCTGGGATGGTCAGCTATAGCTTTTTGTTGTCTAGGTCTCTATATGATCGATCATTTTGGGCTAGCCCTTTTAAAGTTGATTTGCATGCTTTTTTTTTTTTTAATTAGTAACTGAAGCAGTCGTTAGGCTGAGTCGTTTGGCCTATTTGTCTTGATATTGTCATTCAGACTTTTGCTCTGAAAATAAATTTTTTTCTTTAAGGAGGAGAAAGGCATAGATTAATTTTGTAAGTCCATTTGAAGCATGAACTCTGTCCATCCTGGATAAAAGATTGGAATATCATGAACACCATAAACTTAATAAAATATTCTTACCATGCGAAGACATTCATATTTCAGCTGAATTCCCATTCATAATGGGAGGTTCTCCCTGGTCAGATCTAATCTTTATAAGTTTTGT
>CAJQZJ010033149.1:9859608-9927645 GCA_907164525.1 Lophiomys imhausi
GCAAGGGATTACCTCTGACATCCGTTTTAGCTCTACAATCCCGGGACTAGTGTTTACCTTTTATATTAACCTATCAGCCCCTACAGATTACCCCATCGGAAGTATGCCCTCCCTCCCTGGGGATTGCGGGATCTTAGTTTTTTTCCCCTCTCTCTTTTGTGCCCTGACTACAAAGCAAGCAGTTTTGTCACCCAGTGTCACTACGGCATTATGCAATCTCTGTTGCTTGAAAGCAACAGGTCCAATCATGGCCGCAAACTCCCAATTGAGCCCACATCATCTTTTTGTCCTTATGAGGTGTTTACGTCAGTGATTTGTTGAACAGGAATGGAAAGCTAACATGGTGACTGTGTTCATAACTGTCACAAATTCAAAGCCAACATAACCTAACAAATGAATTAACAGGACCAACCAAAAGGCAGAATACTGCTCAGTAATTATCTTTATTTGTTCTCTATTGCTGAGATAAACCATGACCAAAATCAACTTGGGGAGGAAAGGGTCTATTTAGCTCACACATCTTGAACACAGTCCATTAAAGAGGGAAGTCAGGGCAGAAGCAGGAACCCAGAGACAGGAACGAAAGCACAAACCATGGAGGAACACTCCTTCTGGCTTGCTCTTCATGGTTTGTTCAGCTTGCTTTCTAATGGAACCCCGGATCACCTGATTAGGGTTAGCACCAACCACAGTGGGGTTAGGTCTTCCCACATCAATCATTAATTTAAAAAAAAAAAGCCTCACAGGCTTCATTACAGGCGATCTGATGGAAGGCATTGCCTCAGCTGAAGTTCCCTTTTCCCAGATGACCCTAGCTTGTCTCAAGTTCCCCCCCCAAAAAAAAAAAGAAAAAAGATGAGCACAACCACCAAGAAAGATCCTAGAGGATTGTGACTAAGAATGTATCTATATCTCCTTACAACTAAAGCAGATGGACCACATCAATGCAAGGGTCAAACTGGAGAAAGTAGTCGGTGGGTGTCTTAAGTTGGCAGTCCTAGTTACTCAGGGGGCTGAGGCAGGGGAGAGGGGCAGTGAGTCCAGGAATTCAAAGCACACCTAAGTAAGGGGGGGGGACATGACAGAGAGGGACAGGGAATACCAAGAAAGGGAGAGGGAGGAAGAAAAATAGAGGAAGAGATGAGGGAAGGGAGAAAGAAAGGGAAGAAGAGAGAAGAGGAAAGCAAGGGGAAGGAGGTAGGGACACCCTCCTCATTCAGGATCTGGCCTCTGGCAGAGTTTTTCCAGGTATGAGTTTCTGGCTCCACCCACAGGACGTCTGCCTGACCCCTTCCCAAGGTTCCCATCAGGGAGTGTAAGTAGTCAGTATCCTGCCCATGGTCTCTAAAGCCTAGATGAGACAATAGTCACTCCCTAAGCCTTGGAGACACACAGTGGTTCTGGCCCTTGCCGGTTGTTCTTTTTTTTTTTTTTTTTTTTTTTTTTGGTTTTTCGAGACAGGGTTTCTCTGAATATCTCTGGCTGTCCTGGACTCGCTTTGTAGACCAGGCTGGCCTCGAACTCACAAAGATCCGCCTGCCTCTGCCTCCCAAGTGCTGGGATTAAAGGCGTGCGCCACCACCGCCCAGCTTGCTGGTTGTTCTTAAGCAATCATTTTCCACTGGAAACCCTTCCCTAACCTCCCCACTCACCCAGTGCAGGGTCCCATGTGCCTGTGTCACCCATCATTGGACCTGGCATACTCCTCCAGCAGCCAAGACCTGTTTATTCCTCAGCAGCAGCGCTCTCTCTGCTTGAGTCACTGTGCGGCTCCAGGGCCCAGCTCAGAATAGGCCTTGGCACCATTTAAAGACCTGTGGCAAGGATCATGCAAATGGAGCCTGTATCCAGATCATCGGACAGGTCAGAATCTCTTCCATCGCAGCTTGCCCACTTTGGTCCTGAGAGAGGGTTGCCTTAACAATGTGTCCACCTGAAAATCCCAGGAGTGCTGATTTTTTTTTTTGAGTTTCAGTTTTATTTTTATTTTTAATAATTTACTTATCTCTATTTCATGTCCATTGGTGTTTTATCTGTATGCGTGTCTGTGTGAGGGTGTCACAATCCCTGGAACTGGAGCTACTGGACAGCGGTGAGCTGCCATGTGGATGCTGGGAATTGAACCTGGGTCCTCTGGAAGAGCAGCCAGTGCTCTTAACTGCTTTGCTGAGCCATCTCTCCAACTCCCAGAAACACTGATTCTAACAGTGAAGTATTTAAAAAATAAAACAGCCGGGCAGTGGTGGCGCACGCCTTTAATCCCAGCACTTGGGAGGCAGAGGCAGGCGGATCTTTGCGAGTTCGAGGCCAGCCTGGTCTACAAATTGAGTCCAGGACAGCCAGGGCTACACAGAGAAACCCTGTCTCGAAAAACCAAAAAAATAAAATAAAATAAAATAAAATAAAAAATAAAACAAACAAACAAAACATGTAGCAGAACCTGGAGGGCTAAATAAATCAAAACAGAGCCACCCTGGGAGTTACTAGCAGAAAAAAGAAATCCAGAGTGTCTCTTTCTCTATCCTTTCCTCCCTCCCTTTCCCTCACTGCCTCCTTCCCTCCTTCTTTCTCCCCTTCCTCAATGGACCTCACCCCAAAATAAGTAAGTGAACAAACAAATAAATGCAGCCACGGAGACCTGAATTCGGATCCGCAGCACCCGCAAACAAGAACAACACAAAACCACAACATGTGCCTATAATCCCAGTGCTGTGGAAGCAGAGTCAGGGGGACCCTGGGGTTTGCTGAAAAGCCATTCTTGCTGAGTTAGTGAGGTCCAAGTTCAGTAAGAGATCTTGTTTCAAAGAATAAGACGGGACTGGAGAGATGGCTCAGCAGCTAAGAGCACCAGCTGTTGTTCCTAAGGACTCAGGTTCAAATCCCTGCACCCAGTCGGCAGCTCACAACTGTCTGTAATTCATGTTCTGAGGAATCTGACACGCTCACACAGATCTACATGGAGACCGAACACCAATGTAATAAGATCAAATAATAAAAAAAAAATGTTTAGCCGGGCGGTGGTGGCGCACGCCTTTAATCCCAGCACTTGGGAGGCAGAGGCAGGCAGATCTTTGTGAGTTCGAGGCCAGCCTGGTCTACAAAGCGAGTCCAGGACAGCCAGAGATATTCAGAGAAACCCTGTCTCGAAAAAAACCAAAAAAAAAAAAAAAATAAAAATAAAGACAGCAATAGAGGAAGACAGCACAGATGGACCTCTGGCCTAAACACTACACACACACACACACACACACACACACACACACACACACACACACTACACACACACACACACACACACACACACACACATACATTTATATATATGTGCATCTTCAGTACTTGAGGAGGCCAAAAGAGGGCGCTAGAACTCCTGGAACTGGAGTTATGGATGCTTGTGAAGCACCATGTGGGTACTGAGAACCGAATTCTAGTCCTTTGCAAAAGCAGCAAATGTTCTTAACTACTGAGCTACTTAACTACAGCGTCACTCTCTCTCTCTCTCTTTTTTTAAATGAGATGACTCTACACCTATGGCTATAATACACCATTTGCTGACATAAAATGTTAACTCTGGACACCTCCTGGAAATTTTCTTACTAAGCTGTTAGCAGAGCTTCGCTATGGTTTCAATTTATTATAACCAGCAAATGTTGATTTTGTGAAAATAGTAACAAAGCTTAATTTTTGTTCATTTCTTCTTGGACAGGGTCTCGATAGGTAGCCCAGGCTGGCCTTAAACTGGTGACCCTTCTACTTCAGTCACTGGAGGGCTAAGATAAAGCAGTGTTTTCTAAGGAAAGTCTGAGTGACTGCTCGAAATGACTAATAAAGAGAGACCTGTGGGCGGGGCTAGGTTCTTCTTCCTTCCCTCCCTCTCATTCTGGCCAAACTAAGATTAGGAAAAACTGCCATATCTTATCCCCTGTGGTTACAACTACCATCCAATGTGTGCACAGCCTTTCCATGACCCCAGTTCACCATTCCTTCCCCTTAGAGGCACAGACAGGCCCCTTGACAGCTTTCCTACTGGCTCACACTTGTATTCTGCCTTGCATATCCTTCCTTCACCCTACTCTGGGACAATAACCTGCCTACTCCCACTGGGCTCAGCGTCTTGACAGAACTTCATTTCAAAGAGTCTGAGTCTGTCTCTGAAAGGTGAGATCCTGGGGGCAAAGACTACCTTCCTATCCAGAACCCCAGAACCCCACTGTGACAGCTGAGGGAATTCCTTTTTCTCTCTTTATTTTTATTTTGGTTTTTAGCTTTTGGTTGTTGTTGTTTGGTTGTTTTGTTTTGTTTTTCCAAGACAGAATTTCTCTGTGTAGTCCTGACTGTCCTGGAACTCACTCTGTAGACCAGGTTGACCTCAAACTCACAGAGATCTTCTTGCCTCTGCCTCTCCAGTGCTGGGGATAAAGGCGTGCACCACCATGCTGGGTACTTTTGCCTTTTTTTTTTTTTTTCAGGTTTCTCAAAACAGGGGTTGTCTGTGTAACTGCTCTGGCTGTCCTGGACTCACTCTGTAGACCAAGCTGGCCTTGAACTCATAGAGATCCACCTGCCTGCCTCCTGAGTGCTGGGATTAAAGGTGTGCGCTACCACACCAGCCAAGCGCATTTTTGTTTTAACAAGCACACCTTGCTTGTCAGCCTTGCAAAGGAGGAAGAGAAGATAAATACTAGGGGAAAATTCCTGGGGCCTATGCAACACAAACTGTGTACTGTGTGATTCTGTGTCTGTGCACGGGCACACACACACACACACACACACACACAGGAATATATATACACATGCACTCACACACACATGCATGCATGGCAGACACGCATAAGTACCCTACACACTCACATTACACCTTGGTGGTGAGCATACAGGAAAAACAGAGACATCAGGTCCCAGGAGACGCTTCCAGGGCCTGTATGGTGTCCAGGCATCACCAACTGGCAGAACTGAGACTGGAAAAAAGCAAGCTTTGCCAAGCATGAAAGGTTTCTTCAGATCTCCACAGATGTGGGTTCTAAAATCACAGACTGATGTTACAAACTATAATAAAACTGATCACTGAAAAATTCTCGAACACTTAAGAGGCAGACACTGTTTTGTCTGTACTACCTCATTTAATCCTGGCTGTGCTTACAAGATGTTTTCTAAAGACCTTGTTCTGGTAACCCTGCACAGAGTGGAGGTGGTGGTAGGTGGGACATTTGATGGGTATTCACGTTGTGGGGACTCTGAAGGGGTTATTACCACTGTCTTAGAAGGATTCCCTCATGAAAGAACAAGTTCGCCTCCCCCATACACATGCTTGTTGTGTCTTTCCTTTTTGCCTTCTACCAAGGGAGGAAGTAGCAAGAAGACCCTAACCAGGTACTAATCCATTATTCTTTGACTTCCCAGCCTCCATAACAGATTCAAATAAACTACTTAGTATAAACTTCCTATCCTGTGACATTTTGTTACAGTAGCACAAGACAGACTAAGACAACCCACATTCCAGCTCTGTGAGGAACACACTGTCATCACACAGGAACAGGAAAAGAAGCTTAGAGAAAGGTTCTGTGACTTGTCCAACATGGCAGGATCAGTTGGAATCCAGTTCACTGCCAGAGCCCATGCACTTCACTGCTGTGTTGGGGCCCTGGGACTTGATCTCCGAGGGCTCAGGAGCTAGAAGGACACTTACATCATTCATGGCTTCAGTTTATTGCTGTATATAGTGTGTGCTAGCTCTCCTGACTCTACTGGAAAAGTCAGAAATTGGGGTTCTTATAATCAATTCTCTCCCTCTCCTGCTCTTTCTGTCCCCAAAGGCCAAATCACTTCCACAGGTCAAGTGCAATCTTCAAAGCTATCGCTTTGCACACAACCAACCTCCTTAAAGGAATTTGCAGTCACTTTAGGGCGGAGGACATCAGCTGCTGACGTGTTCTGTACATTTGCATAGGGATCTCATCGCTGAAATGGAGGTATTCCTGTGCATGCAGTCCTTCGATGTCCCAGCCAAGCCCTGTGATTCATGCACCTGCTGGTGGGACAGGAGTCTCTTTAGAGTACACACAGCTTACACTGCTTCATCATCTCTAGGGTCCTGCATTGTGTTCCTGAAATGCTTAGGGTTTTACAGGTGTTTTGTCAGAATACTTAAGGAACTCACCCAAAGTTACAGAGAGTGGACAGTAAGATTGTCGTGACCTTTATGAATCTAAAGAGACCCACCTTTCCACGTGTCCCCTCGCTAGGATCAGTTATACTGGTCCCCTTCCCACAGTGGCTGGGGTAGAGTCGGAGGGAGCCTGAACTGCTCAGACACTGGGTCACTGATGAATGTTCTTTCTGTAGGATAGCTGCTGCGGGCCAGGAGTGAGCTGTCCCACCCGAGGAAGTGGCTCAGGGTGACTCTTCTTGGCACACCTGGGAGGGTGTGGCTGGTGCTGGCACACCTACCTTCGCCAGAGTTTCCTGTCCAAGCCTCAAACAAAGAGGGCTTCTTGAAACACCCTAGACTGAGTCACCAGCCTCGGGTGGGGCCCACCACCTAACCCTAGCACCCAGGAACCATTTCCCATCCTGCCTGGAACTACACTGTGGCCTGGGTTTCCAGCCTTGCACGCCTGCTCGCCCTGTCTATCACCTCATGCCATCTTAACCCCTCCTGTCTCCACCCAGCCACACTCAGGGTGGCCGCATTTCTCTGGTCTTCCCCATGTTCCAGGCTTCAACCTCCTTCTCTGCACCTGGCCCTCCATGAGGTGAGCCTCCTGCCTGATGCGCAGACCAAAAATAAAACAAAAATCAAACTATACTCAAATCCCTGCAACCTGTGTGTGCTACCTTACAAGACAAAACAATGGAGCTGGGGGTGCGGGGAGGGGGAGGGCATCTGAGTGTCCACAGTTGTGATTAAGTTGTGCATTTTCAGATAGGGGACAATTATTTTGAATTATTGGAGTGAAGCTTAAAGGTAATCGTATAGATTTTATTTATTTATTTTGCAGTGGTGGGATTAAACCTGGGGCTTTGTACAAGCAAGACAAATGTTCTACCCAATGAGTCTCACCTCAGTTTGATATGTATATTCTCTCTCTTGCTCTTTCCTTCATTCTCTCTTCTTTTTCCCCTTCCCTCCCCTCCTCTCTCTCTCTCTCTCTCTCTCTCTCTCTCTCTCTTTTTGAGGCAGTCTTACTCTGTAGTGCAGGCTGGTAGTCTTGAAATCACAACAGCCCTCCTGCTTCAGACCTCCATGTGCTGTGATTACAGGCATCAACCAACATGTCCACTGTGATCATCCTTATTGTTTGTTAAAGGGATTTATTTTATTTTTAATTATATGCCTGTGTGAGACTGTGTGCATGTACATGCAGGTCACAGTGGTGTGGGATGCTCAGGGACTGAAGTTACAGGTAGTTACTGGAGTCCTCTGGAAGAGCAGTCCTGAACCGCGGAGCCATCTCTCCAGTCTTTATTATTATAAAAGAAATAATATTTTATATTAGTTAAAGTCCAAGGAAGGCTTTTCCACACAGAGGAGAAGCAGGGAAAGCTGAAACAGTGGAACTGGATAGAACTGAAGATTCTGGCTCTAAAGGATGGAGAGGTGCAGCCATGAGGCGAGGCATACCCTACTCTGAGTGACCTGGAAGGGACCAATTCTCACCCTAGCCTCAGGGGCCAGTACAGGCCTGCTGACTTCTGACAGCAGCCCCACACCGTTGTCTTCCAGCGCTGGAAGAGAATCTATGAGTGTTATTTTAAGTCGCAAAATGTGTAGCAATTTGTCACAGCAGCCACAGGAAATTCATATACAGCCCAAGCTCTCTTTCTCCATCCAAGGTCAGGTTCAAAGGGCTTTAATGCTCCTTTCCCTCCACCCTCATTTGTGGGGCCATTTGGAAAGCTGTCCCTGCATTTGGAAGCCATTGTCCCTTTCAGCTTCTGGTAAACAGGCCAGTATTATACACACTTCTTTGTTTTATAAAGGTTGTTTATATCTCTTTCTCCCTAAAGACCGTGTGAACTCTTAGAAAATGAGAACCGTGTGTTTTCACTTGTGGAGCCCCAGGACCCAGCCCCAGGTGGCCTGATTTCCATAGGCTCTGTGCAGCAAGGTTGGGTAGTCCAGCTCTGTGGCACTCATGCAGGATTCAAACATATCTGAATTCTTAGCAAACAGGGCCACGGAGCCATTTTTGTGGAAGAGGCTAAAAACCACGCTCCCTGGGTTGGGTGATGCAGAAGCTGTGGACAGGCTTATCAAGTGGATGAACTACAACCCACCTTCCCTGCAGGAGAAGGTTCCTGGGCCTCTGCACTCTCAGGAACAGCATATGGTGGAGTGTGGTGGCCTCGGGGGACTGCACTGGGGAAGTGACAGCCCAAGATGGATGTGTTGAGTCTAATGATATTTGTAACAAGTGTGTTCGTTTCTTTCTCCCTCTCCTCCTTGTTGATGTTCTATCAAATAATAACAGCAACATAGGAGGTGAGGGTGGCTCTGCTGGGAAGAGACACAAGGCCGGGGATGACGCATGATTATAATCAAAGTGCAATCCGTCTGCCAAACACTGAATCACTTGCTGCTTCTGAGCTGCCCGGGTGCAAAAGCAAAAACAGAAACACTGGGGCTGGACAGATGGCTCAGCGGTTAAGAGCACTGACTGCTTCTCTGCAGGTCCTGAGTTCAATTCCCAGCAACCACATGGTGACTCACAACTATCTGTAATGAGATCTGGTGCCCTCTTCTGGCCTGCAGCTGAATACACAACAAATTAAAAAAAAAAAAAAGGAAAAGGAAAAGATTTAGAGGCTGAGAGCCTGGGCTGGTGGCTCCCTGAAGCAGAGCAGTCCTGGTGTGGTAAGGGAAGAGGCAGCCTTACAGTCTTGAGAAAATGACACCCCTCCCCTGAGCCTCTGCTGCCCCCTGACCATGGGGGGCTCTCTGCTGTCTCCTTCTCTGGGGTGGTTTAGATGGTTCTGAGTGACAGCTCAGTACCTTTCTGCAGAGGCAGATCCAGCTCCTTTCTGACCTAGAGTAATGGCTTTGCCCCACTTCTTCTGAAACAACTTGACAGGCTTACAGGGGATAGTCAAGCTACCTTATCTGTAAAGCCACAGGAGTGTGTAAAGAAAGCCACAGGATTGTGCCACTTCTTCTTATGTAGATCCCCAGGGCTATAGCTCTCTCTCTCTGGTTGGATGGTTGGTTGGTTGGGGTTTTTTAGGGGAAAAAACAAACAGAAGCACTATACACAGCTTTCTCCTCAGCACAAATCAATGCTTTTGCAAAGTCTTTAAGTCTCCGTGTCTCACCATGGTCCCAAGAACAGCCCTACAGCAGTTGGGGCTCCAGCTATTGTGGTCTGAATGTGAAATGTTCTCCATAGGCTTGTGTGTTTGAATACTTGGTCTCCAGTTGGAGGCACTCTTTTGAAAGTTTGTAGAACCTTTAGGAGGTGGAACCCTGCTGGAAGCCTTGCTAATCTCATTTATTTGTGCATGTGGAGGGCAGAGGGCAGAGGGCAGTCTAGTTCTCTTTCTCACATGTGGGTCCTGGGGATTTAACTCTGATTGCTAGGCATGGAAGTGGCAGGTACAGGGGCCTTTACCCACTGAGACAAATTGCTGACACAGGGCTGCAAGGTTTATAGTCGAGCCCCACTACCTGTCTGCCCTTTGCTTCCTGACTGCTGACTCAATGTGCCAGCCACCTCATGCTCCTGCCTCCGCATCCTTCCCACCTTGATAGATTATCTCATCTCTAACTGTGAGCCAGAATAAACTATTCCTCCCTTAACTTGCTTCTTGTCAGCTAATGGGTCCCAGAAACATGAAAAGAAATATACTAATACAGAGTTATATACTAATATACTACATACTAATATAGGTGCTGTGTCCCACCCGGGGAGTCAGGATATGTTTTGTTGGAGCAGTGGAGCAATGGCATAGAGCCTTAGAGGATGGAGAGCTGCAGACAGACTTCTTCTAACCCAGTGGTTAACCTTCCCAACACTGTGACCCTTTACTACAGTTCCTCACATTTTGGGGAACTCCCTCAACCATATTTTGTAACAGCTATTTATTTCATAACTGTAATTTGGTTACTGTTATGAATCATAATGTAAATATTTGCTATGGACCCCCAAATGGATTAGGCATAACCCACAGGTTGAGAACCACTGTCCTAAGAAAAGTTCCCTCATGTCATGTCTACTCCTCTTTGGCGAGAAGAGTTGTTAGATGACTGGAGTCATATGCAGAGTTTAGCACATAGTCCTTCCTGGGAAAGTGGCTTAGGTGGCTTCCTAGAAGCTTTCAGCAGCATCTTCAAACAGCTTCTCCCTATCTACTCCCAGGGCATCTCTCTCCCTCTCTCATATGTCCTCCCCACACTCTTTTGGGATTATCTTCTTAGTCACTTGTAGAAGACCAATTTAATCTGTATATTAGGGGTAGATTTGCTGGTAAGTGATAGAAAATCCTGAATAAGCATTTTAAACAACAAAAAAGTATGTCTGCCATCATGAGTAAGTCTGGGTGGACAGTCTAGGTTAGCACTATGCCCCGTGGGGCCAGGGACCCATGATGCTTCACACTTGTTCCTTTATGGTGGATGGCCTCTGTTCTGAGTTCACTTCATGGCCCAAGATGGTTACTCCATCTTCAGCCATCAAGTCTGTGTTCTAGCTAAGAAGAAAGATGAAAGTGGGGGAATAGTGTATGACTCCTTCTCTTGGGGCTTCCTTGAAGTTGTCCCCCCCCCCCCACCTCTGATCATTTATCACCAGCAGTGGCTAACTCCATATCACACAACTCCTCGCAGCTGTAAAAGATTGTGGTAGAAGTAATTTGTTGGCTATAGAACCTCTGAAATTTAGGGAATTAAAAAACTACTTATTGTTACTGTGTGTGTGTAGGAGGTGTGTGCGGTTGATTCTCCCCTTCTACCTTTAGTGGGTTCCAGAGATCAAATTGTGGTTATCAAGCTTGCATGAGAGCACATTGCCAGCCACCTCGCTGGCCCCATGTGGAGAAACTTCTGCTGAGAAAGGGATGGAGAACAGGGGCCAGGAAGCAACCAGAGATATTTTCCCAATCAGGCAGCAAAAAAAAAAAAAAAAAAAAAAGCTTCAGCAAGATGCTTTACTATGGGAAGGATGCTGAAAACCACAACAGCGACTGTGGCTTGACCTGAATCCAGCTGACACACATAAAAGGTCCCTCCATCCATCCACACTAAGGCTTAGAAACGAATGTCAAAGAATGGTCAGGCTGACTACATCATTCAGTGGGGAAATCGGTTGCCACCAAGCCTGACAACTTGAGTTTGATCCCCAGGTCTCACATGGTTGAAGGAGAGAAACAACTCTGGAAAGTTGCCCTCCAGTCTCCAAGCATGTACTGTATAGCACACGTGTCTCCCACTTGCCATATACATACAAACTAAATATTCAAAAGAACACGTGCCAAATTACCTAACCACCATGGGAGTATACACAGTTATGGGCCTTCTGGAGACTGATTTGTTTAGAGAAATTGCTTAAAATAATATGTAAGAAATTTGAAGCTGTTTGTATTATAATCCAGGGATTGCTTTTCTAGAGTAACTCTCACATACACACTTGAGGAGACAGACATAAGGATTCACTTCAGGGCACTGTGGTAGAATACTTGTCTAGCATGCTCTGTCCTCAGTGTCACAAAACAAAAACAAAAAAAACAAACCCACAAATAACAAAAGCAAAGAGCTGACAGTAGCCTTGTATATAACATCTTAAAGCCAACAGCACAGCAACACCAGAAACAACAAAATGCCCATGGATACACTGTGGCATTTTATATTGCAACAATGAGGCAGATTATAATATAGCAATTAAAATAAATGAATCAGGGCTACAAGTGTCAACATGAGTTAACTCTTAAAAACAAAATGAAAATTGGGAGAACCCAGTTGTGTCTTCGTATTAGTCAGAGGCCTCCAGAGAAGCTGAACTAACAGGATAGAAGTATAAACAAGTACATTTACTAAGGGAATTGGTTCTTGAGATGATCTGTGCGGAGAAGCCCCATAGTGTCTTGTCTGTGTGGTACAGACCCAAGTTTAAGGTGTTGCTGTAATTCACTTCGAGTTCAAGAGTCAGACATTCCAATGACCAAGGATGGGGCAGAATTCATGTCTAATTCCAGGGGAGAATGAGAGATTGAGAAAGCAAGAGAGTGAGAGAGCAAGAAAGGGAAGAGAGAGAGAGAGAGAGAGAGAGAGAGAGAGAGAGAGAGAGAGAAAGAGACAGACAGCTTGGCTCTTCTTGGTATAACTGGGTATTCATCTCTCACCAGGTTAAGTAACGTTCACCTGTATTGGTAGGAGTGGATATTCTTTTTTGTTTGTCTGTTTGTTTTTGTTTTTTGAGACTGGGTTTCTCTGTGTGCCCTGGCTGTCCTGGACTTGCTTTGTAGACCAGGTTGGCCTCGAACTCAAACACACAGAGATCTGCCTGCCTCTGCCTGCCAAGTGCTGGGATTAAAGCTGTGTGCCACCACGCCTGGCCTGCAGTGGATATTCTTTACTCTGTCTTCTGATTCAAATACTTGTCTCTTCGGGAAGCACCCTCACAAACTGGAAATAATATTTTACTAGCTATCTGGGCACCTTTAACCCATAGAGTTGACACATGAACTTAAGTACCATAATCTACCATAGTCTTCCATTTCATAAATGAAAATATGGAAAGAAATGAAAACATAAAAAGGCTATTGGTTGGACTGCAAGTCCCGGCACAAATGGTAATGGTCCTGTTCTTCCGGCTTAAGGGAAGCTTAGTGGTTGAGGCTAAAAGCAACTCAAAGGCTCAGCTCACTTGGTGTGAGGCCATGAATGTGGTCCCCCACACCGCATCTGGCCACCCCTGGTGCATTTGTGCACCCAGAGCCTGGGAAGCAGAGGGTGATCAGAAGCTCAAGGCCACTAGACAAATAGTGAGTATGTCTAGCCTGGGATACATGGCTGTCAAAAAAGAAAAAAAGAAGCACATTGGTAATTCTAGCACTTTGAGAGGCTGATCATGGGGACTGTTGTGAGCTTCAAACAACCTGGCCTAAAAGAAAAATCCAGCAAAAGTGAAACTGGTAATGTAAATATTTTCATTTTAAATGCTTTAAAAACACAGAGTGAACACAAAAGCTCTCTTTCATGGTTATTACCTCTTTCCACCTCAGATCTTATATATATATATATATATATATATATATCTCCTTTTTGTTTATTTGTTTGTTTGTTTGTTTTTCTTTTTGGGTTTTCAAGACAGGGTCTCACTTTGTAGTTCTGACTGTCTAGGAACTCACTATGTAGACCAGGCTAGCCTCAGACTCACATAGATCCACCTCCCTCTGCCTCCCAAGTGTTACGACTAAAGGTGTGTACCACTATGCCTGACTATTATATTCATTTTAAAGAACATTTTGGACATTAATAAATATATGTACATACATCACTATACATAGTATATATGTCAAATGTTGGAATTTTTTGCCCAAAACATATATTTCATCTCAAAACAAGTTTTTTGTTTTGTTTTGTTGTTTTGTTTTCAAGACAGGGTTTCTCTGTGTAGCTCTGGCTATCCTAGAAGTAGCTCTGTAGATCAGGTTGGCCTCAAACTCAGTGATCTGCCTGCCTCTGCCTCTGGAATTCTGGGATTAAAGCCATGCACCATCAATTCCTGCTCAAAACAAGTTTTGGAAAAGCTTTCCACATCAGGAGTAACTATCTTCATTTTAGAAATACTACACGGAATTCAAATAAGAGATTACTCACTTTGGTGATGGGCATTAGGCATGCCTATCGGGCACGGGAGAGACACTCGGGAGGAGGAATGGCCTAGAGAAGTCTTCCTGGATTACAGGAGTGGTACTTTTTTAGCTTTGACAGATGCTCTTGACCTCTGCAAAGACAGTCTGTTCCAGTTCAGGTGCCTGACCCATTCAGTCCTGTAGTCAGGCGCGAAACTTCCTACCCACCCTCCATCAGTTGCTACCTCACCCAAGAGTGGGTATTTATCCCAGAGGGAGCCATAAGTATTTGTAGGAAGAATAAGAAAATGACCCATTGTTGAACTGAGAGGGGCTGATTTGTAGGGACACTCCACATCGGAGGAGTGGGATGGGTGGGAGAGGGAGGAGAGGGATGGGTGGGAGAGGGAGGAGAGGGTGGGAGGGTGGAACTAGGAGGGGTGGAAAGAGGGCACTATGATGGAGATGTAACTTGATGTAATAAATAAACATAATAATAATAATAATAATAATAATAATAATAATAATAAAAATGACCCATAGGAGACTGGCTTTGTCCTCAGGGGAACTTAGTTAAAAAAAAAAAAGAACAGACTTAGAGATTCATCAAAGATGAAAAGGAAAATATTTAATAACCCATGGTTAGAAAACAAACCAAAGCCGGGCAGTGGTGGCGCACGCCTTTAATCCGAGCACTTGGGAGGCAGAGGCAGGCGGATCTTTGCGAGTTCGAGGCCAGCCTGGTCTACAAAGTGAGTCCAGGACAGCCAGGGCTACACAGAGAAACCCTGTCTCGAAAAACCAAAAAAAAAAAAAAAAAAGAAAACAAACCAAGATGTTCTTGCCTGAGGCCCCTCACCAGAAAGGCTAGAGATTTCCTTCTGAGCCAGGCGTTAATTTTCTAGTGACCAGGGCTCCCAAGTCTCCTGACCCCTGTGGACAGGTAGGGGAATAGGCCACATAAGTGTATATTGACTGTAGGAGATATCAGGGGACATTGATTCTTACCTGGAAGGGGGCCTGGTAGAGCAAAGGCTCTCTCTCTCTAAAATTATGATTTTACTTTTATTTTATGTACATTGGTATTTTGCTTTTGCATGTATGCCTGTGTGAGGGTGTCAGGATTCCCTGGAGCTGGAGTTCCAGACAGTTGTGAGCTGCCGTTGGGGAGCTGAGAATTGAACCCGGGTCCTTTAGAAGAGGGTCCAGAGTTCTTAACTTCATAACTGGTAAACCATCAGTTCATCCGGCCCCAGGCAAAGGCTCTCCTGCATACTGAAGGCAGAGAGGAATCACAAGCCAGGTAGGCTGTCTCTGCTCTAACACCAGCAGGATTACAGCCTCCTTTCTCTGGGTAAATTCCTTTCATGGGGTCTCCCTGTAGGAGCCCTTTTCCTTGCCCGCCCCTAAACAGCCTCATTGATCTGGGCTAAATTTATTCAATTTGAAGGAAACATCAAACCGGTCATGTTTAAAACATGAAACGCCCCCATCGGTCCCTTCCTGTTCCCATTGTTTTTCCTATTTTTAGAGGACAGGAAGGTAAAATAACAAATTGTCCTATTTTTCCTCCATATATTGGGCTCAAAAGACTGAAGAGCTGACTTCAGGCCCTGGAGCCACTCTGTATGAGGGACTTGCTTTTTAGGTCCGAAGCCTCCCGGAGCCTTGTGGTTGGTGGCTCCTTACCAAGACCTTCAAGGAAAATCCCGGCAAGAACTCGGCAGGATCTGTAGCCCATAGATAGACCTGGGGTAGCTGAGACCCCCAAAAGGGAGAGTTTCCCGATGACAAAGGTGTTCAAACACTGCTAGGTGCTGAGTGGTAGGCCACTGTTGGAGGAATGGGTCGAGGTGGGTTGTGTGTAAAGGTGGCTGCTGAACTCCCAGAAGGCTGGCTCCATAGTGTTGAGGCTAAATTGGAGATCAGATCTAGCTTCTAAGTCCAGGCCAATTGATATGGGCCTTGAGCTCTTCCCAAGGAACAAGGATGAAGATGTCGGCTTTGGGCTCTGCCTTTCAGGTACAAAGGTCTTTTGGCATCATGTACAGACTGAGGGCAAGACAGGGCCTGTTCTTTCCCTTTGCTCTCACTGCCATTTGCCACACCCGCAGGCTCCCTGTGCTCTCCTTTGGACTGACGTGTTTGAAGGGTGTTGGAAACTGTGAGATCCAGGCCCTATAGAGAATCAGTAAGGAGCAGGAACTCAACTGCAGTTGTCAGATGGTTATGCCTGAGGTCACCTGGAAACAAAGAGGCCATTTATTGTTTCCTTTGGTCTTGGACTAAGAAGAGAGAGGGCTTTGTCTCTTATAAAAAGACAGCAAAAAATTAAAAAACGAAACAAACAAAACAAAACAAAAAAGTCAGCTCTTTCAGATAGTGTTCATGTCTTTAAAGACCAGGAGTTCCCAGCAATTTGCGGGTAAGGACCGGTGCTCCAAGACTCCAGGGGTCCATCCTCAGCCGGCGGAGAGGTGGCAACCATGCATCTGTCCCTCGGTTTGTAGACAGCCTAATCGTTGCGGGGCTCTGAGGTGGCCCTCAAAATCTCGCTCACCTGGAGGGCTCCGGGAATGCTCGCCCAGAGGGCGCTGCTGCCTCGCGCATAGAGGACCAACAATTGCCCTTCTCCAGGGCAGCGTCTCCAGGCTTGGGACCCGGCCCTAGTAGCGGGTGCACCTGGGTCTCCATCAGCCACGCATCACGGACGATGCGACGCGGGAATCACAGATTGCCCACACGAGTGCTCAGGGGAAGAAGGCGGGCCTCAGAGTCGCGGGAGCTAAAGAGTGGGGTGGGCTTCGATCCTAGGAGGCGTGGAAGGAGGTGTGGCTGGATCCCTAGGGGTGTGGCTCCCCGGGGGCGGGGCAGACAAGGGGCGGGGCCCGATGGGTGGGGATTGGGGCTATCCAGACCCGGGGAGCTGGGGGCGGACGGCTAGTTTTTGCAAGGGCTAAGAGCCTGTGGGTTTATTATAAGGCGGAGCTCGGTGGGAGAGGTGCGGGTCAGAGCAGACCGAGCCTGGAGCACAGGAAGGAATCTAGCAGTCGGCAGCTGACTCCAGCCGGCGGAACCTGCAGCCCTTGCTCTGGACAGCAGCGCGCTGGGCAGGCGCCCCGGACAGCAAAGCGTAGCGCAATCAGCAGAGCCGGCCCGGAGCTCCGCGCAACCCGCAACTCCGACCGGTGCAGCCCTCCGAGCTCCTGCCGCCGGTCTGGGCAGCATGAGGCGCGCGGCGCTCTGGCTTTGGCTCTGCACACTGGCGCTGCGCCTGCAGCCTGCCGTCCCGGTGAGTGTGGCCCGGGGCAGGGGTGGAAGGCGGCGGGAAGCCGGGACTCGCCACCCGACCATGCCGTGCAGGCAGCGACACGTGGAGGGGGAGGGGAGCGGGGACTTCTTCCCGCGCTGCCCGGCTGATCCAGGGATGGTGAATTAGGACTCCTGTCCCAATTCCCTCCACGGTCCGAGGCTGCCACGCGGGCCCCACAGCTCATGATCCCGGCGTCCCGCAGAGTGGAGCCTCCATTGGTTCCCCGCGCTCAATTAAGTAAAACGACTCCACATGGGTCTGAGTCCGCCGGCCTCCGGCGTCGCCTGGAGCAGCTCTCTCCCGTTGCTGTCTTGCTGGCCACCTCAGCGGCCTGGTCTCCGCCAGTGACCCGGAGGGATGCAATGGCCATGGCCACACTGCGCTTTCCATAGACCTAATTCAAACCAGACTGCAGGCTGCGCCCCCAGCGCCGCTGAGCCCGGGCGCCCGGCCCTTTGCGTCGGGGCAAGTTTGGGTGCAGCGGAGCCGGCGCTGGAGCGGAAGGGGGCCGAGGTGCGGGTTGCGGGAGGGACGGGATCAGGGCTGTGCGTGGGACACAGGAGGGTGGCGCGGGGCCCTTGGACTTTTCTCTGGCTGTCCCAGGTGAGCCGGGCCGACCTGGCAGTGGGAGATTCCGGGAAGTTGGCTTCACAACGCCAAAGACCCTAAGAACCCAACTTTGGGGTCGGTGAAGTTGTTTTGTACCCCGGAGAGCCTCCTCCGCATGGCCCGCGCCGGGGACCCTGCCCGCGAGTGGACCCCAGTACGGTCCTTCCCCTCCCCCGACTCGGCTTTGTGCTGAAGCCGCGCGCAGGGAAGGCGGGTCCCTTGGCCCGCCCAGTAGGGCCGCGGGGAAAGAGGGACGGACGTGGAGCTGGCGACTGGTGCGGGGGCGGGGGGAGGCCTCTGGGTAGGATACAGCCATCCACCTTTGGCGGGGGTCGGTCTCTCTAATGAGCGACTTGGCCGACAAAGAGCTTGTCGAGGGTCCCCAGAAAGTGCTCTCCCTCCCCAGCAGCCATCCGCTAGCCCGCCTTCCCCAACCCCCGGGGGGCGCTTTGTTCTCTGCCCCTGTAACCCTTCCCTGGGAACCGCCCCGCAGCCGGCCCTTGACGTGGGCCGGGTCCTGGGCCGCCGCCAGGTGTCAGCGCTGTTCGCCGGGTGTCCAAGCCCCCGCACCCTCTGTGGAGTCCCGGGAGTCCTTTCCACTGGCCGCTTTGGCCATCCCCTGGGAGGCAGAGGCGAGGTGCGGAGCCCCAGGCTTTATCCCTTCCGGAAGTGGCAGTCTCCCACCGCCACATCTGGTCTGCTTAACTTCAATAGTCCTGGCAAAGGCAGACACGTGCACAGGGAAGGAGAGCTGAGCGCTGGAAGATATCGAAATCGTGTACATATAATGTGGCCCCTGGACACGTCCCCAGTCACTGCTAATGGACATTGTTTTCGATGCTTCCCAGGTGGCTTGTGCTCCCTATTACTCTAAAGTCCCAAGAGACGACCTCCATACTCGAATTGCCCATGAGTTGGGGTTCTGTGTGGTGCCAAGTCCGGGATCTCAGAGCTGAGTCTCCGGTGCACTCCTGACTTTAAGGTCCAAGAAATTGCTCTTGAGGGCTGTGGGTTTCTGTGGGACTCAGATTATGCCTGGAATCATAGTTACCACTGTGGAGAAGAAACTGGAGCCACTTGGCATGCCTTCCTGACCCGCCTGGCATTACCTCCGGCTCTACTCTCCAGGCCCAATGTGAGGCCTCACTGGGGCAGTAGACATGCAATACTGAATTTCTTTCCAGCCAAGATCTGGAGAGGTGGTGGTCACTTTCCTGCTGTCTTTGGTGAGGCAGATATCCCGGTGAGCTAGGCCTCTCATGCACCCATTATTAATACTGTGTAGACAACGGGAGCTGGTAAGTCTCCGAAGACTGTGTTTCCTCGAATTTCCTGTGTGGTGGGTAAGGAGCAGGTACTGCAACAGAGGAGGCCTTTCTGGCCTGGGAGGTTGGACCCTGTAGGGAGATGCAGGGCCCAGGAGGCAGAATTATCTCAATGGTAGGGACCTACAGTCCTGGGAAGGGTTCCTGGGGAAAGAAGTTGAGCTGAGTCTCCAAGTTACTGTGTGAGCTTTGGGACCAGACTCCCACTTGGAGGCAAGGTGTTCTTTTTGCTTTATTCTTATTTTATAAAGTTTGGTTTGCTTTCTCTCTTCCAGCAAAACTCCATGTTTGGTTAAGAGTGGGTGCATGAGAGTGAGGGATTTTGAGAGCTTCCTCTTTTCCTGAAAAGTGAAGGCAGTTAGGATTTGCTTAAAATGAGAGCATATACCCACAAGTTCCCAGAGATCTGGTCCCCTTTTGAGGGCTCCCAAAGCTCCTGTGGGAAGCAGGTCAGAGCACCCCTGGGGACCAATGAGACAGGCAGTGACTGTTGGGTACCTGCCTTTGAGTGGGCTAGGGGTGGCTGCTGGGAACCACTCCCCAGAGACTGAAACAGCCCTGTCTAAAGTGTCCCTCAGTGTGTGTGTCCCATGGTTTTTTGTTTCTCCTATGTAGAGAAGGGGGGGGGGGACCCTCACTCTGGAATAGTTATTTGCTATTTTTTTTCTTTCTTCTCCCTTTCCTTAATTATTTGGACTAGTAGAGACACTTCCCCTGAGGTCTGGCAGAGCAGGAGGGAGTGGGGGAGGCATGGGCCTCGGCTTTTGGAGATGATGTCACTTCTGGCTTCAGCTCCCCAGGGAGGGTGGAGCTGGTTGTAGCCTACCTGTGGCTCTTGATGGGCCCCAGTAAAACCTCATTAATACACATTGGTGGAGAGAAGGGACTGGAAAGAATGATGGGAAAGCTTGGTTTTTACAGTACTTTCTAGGTGGGTTTTTTTTTTTCCTCTTCTGTTGGCCCAGAATTTTAGATTCCTGAAGTCCTCTGAGTCTGTATCATCATGGTAGCCAGACTTTTTTTCAGTGAGTTAAAAAATCACCTCCTTATAATGTATCCTTGTTTTGTTTTGTTTTGTATTTTTTGAGACAGGGTCTCTCTTATGTAGCATTGGCTGTCCTGGAACTCACTATGTAGACCAGGCTGGCCTCAAACTTACAGAGATCCATCTACTTCTGACATTAAGTGCTGGTCTTAAAGATGTACTCCACCATGCCTCATTTTTATGAAGTAATTTTACTTTGAGCAGGATTCTGAAACCCTTATATCCTTTCCATTATCCTCAAAAATAAAATACTAGGTGTATTTAATCCCTCCCGATGCTGGGCCAGGCCAAGCAGTCTCCTGGGTCTGAGTGGCTCTGTAGAGCACCATGGCCCAGTGTGTGGCACTTCAAATTCCGAACTTCTCTTTTCCTTTTTGGTCTCTAGTAGCTAGAGTGACACAGGTGTGCCCGAGGGTAGAGACTTTTCTGCTCAATTCTGATTTTCTTTAGCAGACTGAAAAACACATCAGATTGCTTATAAGTCTTACAAAAACAAAGATCTCACCTTTGGGTAACTCTCAGGCTGTGTGAATTTGATGTCCCTTAGGGATTTGTGTTGAGACTGCAGTAGGGGTGTGTAGAATAGACAAAAGGGTGTTTCTAGCCCTACCGTCCTGTACCTAGAGTGAGTGGTGAAGAGGCACTGACCAGAAGAAGGACCTGGAGAACTCCCTCAGCGAAGCACACATGAGCAGCAGCCCCCGCTCTGCAGTCTCTTTGCATCTTGTGACTTATCAGTCCCAGCTACCTCGAACTAACAAGGCTAGCTCTCAATCTGTATTGATGGGCAAAGGCCTTGGTTTTTGTTTTGAGACAATTTTTTACTCTGTAGCCTAGCCTGTCCTCGAGCTCTTATCAATTCTCCTACTTCGACTTCCAAAGTGCTGAAGTTACAGATATGAGCTGCCCTGTGTGACCAGACTCTTCTTCTTTATTCTTGACTCTGACTCTTGCTTGGCTTTGGTCCTTTCTCCATCTCTTCATTGTATGTTCTAGGGCATGTTCTCCATAATCTAGCGCCCGTCCTGTTTGGCAGGTCAGAAGCAAAATTGGATCGAGTAGAGCCCCGTGCCGAAGCTCAACTCTGCCACCAATTTACTATGTAATCTCAAGTGACTCGGTGGCTTCTGAATCTTCTTGTTCTCATCTGTAGAGCAGACATCACTATGCCTGTTCTTTGTGCCCTCATTCTGTCATTTGGTTATTCATTTCGTAAGAGATGGTGTGAAGGTGCTTTGTAATAAAAGTGCTGGGGAAAGTTAGCTGTTGATAATAGTTAAGGTTACCTTTTATTAAGTGCTATTACTTAGGGTGTGCTTGGTACTTTTCATACGGCCCTACTTAGTCTTTCCCCCTAAGCCTTTATGATATATATCATTGCCTCTTCCTTTGAGTGACAAAGAAAGGGCTTATAGAGGCCAGCCCCTCCACAGAGAAGAAAGTGGCAGAAACAGGCCTTTGGTGGCATGCGTGTGTACACTCACATGCTTACACGTGCTTATGTGTATGCATGGTATGAATGAATACACTGTAGAGTTGTCAAATGTCTAAACCCCCAACAAGGCCTGCACACGGGATCTGGCTGAACCCTGTGAGGCCCTGCCTGGTGTTTGTAGATCTTACTTGGACACTTCTGGTTGTGAGCATTTTGCATGGAGGCAGTGTGGCTGGGTTGTGGCCTACACTGTACCTTTGGGCAAACCCTGAGTATTGGGCAACACTCCGGGCCTTGGCTGTGTGTGCCTGATGATTGAGTACAGGGCAACAGCTCTTCATAGAAAGCTGAGTTCAGGAGACAGCACTGGGGTCCTGACAGTGGGCAGTGTGCACCTGGGGCTACACAATGCCCCAATGCTGTTGACTGACTGCTGTGGAACCTGTTTTGGGCGGTGCCTGCTTGCCTTCCCCAGGCAGTACCCAGCTTATGTGGTCTTTTATCCTGAGCTTGGGGAACACACTTAGAGACTTAGTAGAGCTTTTGTAAGCCCTGGCAGGTGGGTATCGTGGCCACAAGTGGGTAGCTTGGGACCCAAGACTCCTGCCGCCTATACTGCATTCTCTTTCCCATGCCAGGGTGTGCTAGGGGAACATTTTGAACGTTAAATTATTTCTGGTCCCAAAGCACACAGAACATACTGTTTCCTAATTTCCTTTTTTTTTTTTTTAATTTCATCCACTGGTTTTGAAGTGTTAGGTTTGAAAATTCCCCCTGAAAGCCTGCCTTAGTGTGTACAGAGGGAAGATGTTGGAACAGGAAGTCTGTAGAAAGTAGTTTCATCCCTAGGACCTTGTGCCTTGGAGCAGAGTCAGCACGGTGTCATATCCCTATTGGCTATTCCAGGAGCAATTGGGTTTTAGGTAGGAATCCACATTCTAGAACCTTCTGTTTAGTGTAACAGGAGTGCATGAGCATTTGTTAGTCTTTCACTGTAAGCAGGTAGCTTGGGTGCAGACTTTAGACACTGGGTTCCCCAGGTGTGACCCTGAACTTGGTGCCATCTCAGCTCCAGATGGACATAGGAGGCCCCTGCACAGCCAGCTCTGGGATGGCTAGCTTTGCCTATGCAGGATACTGCTGTCTGCTCTATAAAGGCTTCCCAGGTTACTTGCCTTTGTCAATGCTGGGGAAACCCTGACAAGGGTTGGGTGTTGGAGGAGGGACATGTGCTGTGTATTTGGAGAATCAGGAGGTCTGGCGAAGCCTGCAAGTGGAAGCAAGTTTAGCAGGACCTGGGGAGAACTCAGTAGGAAATCTCCGGACCATTGACAGGCGGGTGTGGTGGTGGCAGTGGTGGCAATAGATTTGCTCTTCTTTTAGAGATTTGCCCAGAGATCTTTCTGCTGACTCTGGAACTTAGGCTTCCCAGAGGTGGCTCCACTGGGAGCCTCTCAAGGGTCTCCCATCTCCTGGTGTTTATGGCTTCATAGGCTGCCTAATTACATAGAGAGGATGTGTTCCTCTGGCCTCCAGCCCTGGGAAAAGTTCTGTCCAGTGACTCACCTGAGGCCTGCAGCCGTGTGTGCACTCAGACACACAGGCATGCTCAGGGGCTGAGGCCATGCTAGCTCCAGCCTTCATAGTCCTGGTGTTCTGCCCCGTCAGGCTTCTCTTTGCTCTCTGCAGCATTGGTAGCATTTGGGACACAGGGCTACCTCTTATTTGCAACTCCCTTCCTTTCTGGGTGTCTTCCCCCTTCTTAACTGCAGGTCTTATGCTCTTTGTATCCTGGGCTTAGATTCATGCAGAAATTATTCCCTCCTTTTATCCTAGCTTTGTCCCTGACTCCTTGTGGCCCAGGTAAGTAGATGACCCTCTGGGCCTGTGAAATCTGCTGAAGGGCTCCCATGTCTTTTTCTTTCTTTCTTCTCTCTCTCTTTTTCTTTTCTTTTGGTTTTTTGAGACAGGGTTTCTCTGTGCAGCCCTGGCTGTCCTAGAACTCTCTGTGTAGCCCAGGCTGGCCTTGAACTCACAGAGATCCACCTGGGATTAAAGGTGTATGCCACCACCGCCAGCTAAAGGCCTCCATTTCTAAGAGTCACATGCTGGCAGAGAGACCTTATTCTGGCATGGGTGAAGGGGACCCTGCAGGGCTTCCCAAGCTTCTTTTGCTCTATCTTTATTCCTTCTGAGGCCACGCTAGCTCAGGGAGAACTGACTTCTCCAGGGGTCTCAGGATATGTTTTCAGATTGGTGCCCTTGGCATTCATTGTGGGAACCAGGGTAGATGAGGCCTCTGGGCAAGGTCAGGCTGGGGGTGGAAGCCGGCTGATGTTCTTTGCGCCCACACCCAGGCACCCTGGCACCCTCCCCAAGGTCCGCTCATCAGCAGGAATGAAAGCTGTGCAGGGCAGGTTGGGGCAGTGGGCAGGTGGGCGTGTTTATCACTGTGCTCATCAGCTGAGTCACGATGCCAGGCCCCATGAGTCCTCCCTGGAGACTCACCCAACCCACCTTGACCCACTGGCGCCCACTGGCATGAGGTGGGGCAGGGCGGTGAGACAGGACAGGCCTGGGGGTGCTGAGAAGCAAAAGGGAGTTCATGACTTCAGGTGTTCATGACCTGTCCTGGCCGTGTCACGGGACTTGTGGGTGTCTCAGGTGCTGCCTGTGTCTCTGCTGTCAGGAGGATTCTGCCATAAGTGCCAACCTGCCCAGAACACCTGCTGGAGGTACAGGAAATGCACCAAGGGAGAGTGCCCATCTGTGGAGTGGCCCACCAAGGTAGACCAGAGACAGTGACGGTGAAGGGCATTCGTGATTCAGCCCTCACCTGTGTCTTCCCGGCCAGCCACAGGGTTATAGCTCATAGTCTGCAAGACCATAGGATCCAGCTGGGAGCCTGGACTACAAAGCAGGCTTCTTCTTTGGTACTTTTGACTTGTAGGCTTTCTGAGTATGGGGAGTGCTTGGGAAGGTTTCACAGATGGGGTGTCAGGAAGTAGAGGAGGGCCAGGCACCACTCTCTCCAGGATGGCAAGAGAACGCTTCCAGTACAATGAGATGGAGAAATACCCTTAATCTTCTCCATGTAGGTCTCTCCTAGCTCTTTCTGTGGCCACAGAGGCCCTCTTCTGGTACACCGTGTTTCTTAAGGTGAGAGCACTATCCTGGCCTGATGCTTGGGTCTGCCCACCTGTTGCCACTGGGCTGGCCAGGTGAGAGGAGACCCAGGCCTGGCAGGCTGAGATCACAGAGTCCTGATGCTAGGCCTGGGGTGGGTGGGTAGATGGGGCAGAGTGAGGATCACCCATCCCTAGGATGGGGGTTTTGGAGGAAACCGGGGGCCTAGTGTTTATCTGTGGCATCCAGTGTGTTCTAGCCCTAAGATGCTGTACCAGCAGTGGCTAAGGATGTTCCTGAGGCTTCACTGGTTGGGGACTTGATTGTTATCAGAGGGGCAGAGAATGACATTTAACTCTGATACCCTCTGCAGCAGCTCTTGGCATCCCTGCTGACCTAGAAGCCCCCAGGCCTAGGAGGTCCCTTCTCCTAAGAGAGTGTTCCAGGTGGATATGCCGGTCAGGTTTGGGCTCGCAGGGCCCCAGGCTGCAGAGTGTCTAAGGAGCCGCTGAGACCGTTGTGGAGTTTGACAGTTTGACGTCATTCCAGCTTCTCCCAGAGAAATCTGAGGGGGTGTGGTGCCATGTTGGGGAGGGATGGAGCGCTTTTCTTCTGGTACCTAGGCTTACTCTGAGAGCTTTGTGGTCATGAGGTTCTGTCCTGGCCCCCTGCCCTTGCCCCAAAGGCACTCTGAAGGTAATCTGGGCCATTCCACGTAGGCACAGTTTTCCTTCTGTTTCCCTTCCCCCAGGAGACAGGCCTGGATTGTAGACAGGATCCCATTGGAGAATTGAGACAGGACAGGCTGGGTATACAATTGGACTTACCAGCCACCTACCTTTCCATAGAAGTCTGAATCTGCTTACCTTTGGGAGTCCAAGCTAACTCAAATCTTCAGGGCTTGAGGAAGGGGCTCCTGGCATATTAGCTGACTATTTCACCTTGGCTGATCTAAATTCAGATTGGGCTGGAGAGAAGTATGGCCTAGAATCTGGCCCACCCAGACCACATCCTGGCTTTCTTGGTTCCTGTGTAATTTTGCACACATAACTCTTGGCTTCTCAGCCTCAGTTTCCTCACCTGTGAAATGGGGTTCCTTATATCCTGCCTAGAAGGGCTTTTGAAAGGATTAGTGAAGTGGCATGTGAAGTGGTTGGGGTTCTGAGGGATGAGGACTCTGAGCCGCATTGTGATGGTGGCTGGGGTCTGGCAGAGCACAAACCTACCTGGCCTCTCTTCACTTTGATGGCTGTGTACTCTTAAACAAGTGACTGTCCCCTTTGCCTCGATTTCTACACCTGCAAGGTGGATATGAATCTACGGTGTGAGGTCTGAAAGTGGTTCCAAAGATAATTTAGCTAGTGTGGGGAAAGTGCTCAGACCGGTACCTGGCACGTTACTCAGGAGACAGTGACTGCTATAGCTGGTTTCCTACGGTCTAGATTTGTGTCTGTGCTTCACATGCCCCTTCAGCCAGGGTCAGGTCCTCAGGTTCTCCCACCTACAGCTGGCCCCAGGACCTAGACTGTTGGGCTCTCCCCATATTCCTTTTTAGCCACCTCTGTGGCAGGTGGCTGTGGAGTTGTGCAAGCCTCGAGGCTGTGATATGTCAGTGAAAGGGCCTAGACTGTTTTGTTCCTGTCTGGGCTGGGGCCACTCCAGCAACTGAGAAAAACTTGCCCACCTTTTCAAATCCAGGCTCCTGCCAGAGAGTTGTACACCTCAGGCTAGCCCACCCTGCCACGGGACCACTCCTAGCATGCTCTGTTTTCTGTTGCTTCCCAGTGGCCTCGGTGCCTTTTCAAGATGAACAGGCATCTATCTTATAGTTTCAGGAGAAAGAGGAAATTTAGTGTATTTTCCTGGATATGGTGTTCCTGGATATGGTTAGCCTCTGTCACCTGCATTCTGACAAAGGTTAAAGAAATTTATTCTTTGTATCTTCTAGTCTCTTTTTTATAATCTTTTCCTATCTGCTGTAGCCCTTACCCAACTGCAGTGCCACAGTTCCAGAATTAGATCCTCTCCCATAAGAAACAGATTTATGCTATAATGTGAACATGACTAGTACCCCTTAGCTCCTCCCAGAGGCATTTAAATTTTCGAAAGGGCATTACACAACTGCAGGGGCACTAAGAAGAGAAATGTGGTAGAGTTGGAGTCCTGTCTTCAGCCTCCCAGCTGGAGCCCTGGCTGGTGCAGGTGTGTTGAAAGCTGTAGTTTCTGCTTCTGTGAAACCTGAGGATACTTTATTTAGCCAGTTCAGGGGCAGAATGACCGTAAGAAGTCTATGTACCACAGGTGTTAGGCTCCTGTGCTGAGTCTATATTCTGCTAGGTAGCCGCTTTGGGGGTGCTGGCAGACTGGGAGTTTACATCCCCAAAGCAAGAATGGTGGGGTTCCTACAATTCATCCAGACAAGATCTGTCCCCCAGACTTCTCAGTAACCTCTCTTCAAGTCTCTTGGCCCTGACCAGCAAGATGTGCCCAGGGGAAACTGAGCAGACCCTCTACTTCTCTTTAGGATAGCCTGGGGTCAGCATGATGGAGTCGGGTAGGGACAATGTGAAGGTGCCTTTCTATCTCTTCCACCTATACCAGCTGCTACTCAGGGACACTTTGACTCTATAGCAGCCACCTGGGCCATGATGCTCTTTTAAAGCGGAGAGGGATGACATCAGGACACCGAACAGTGTCCCTGCCCTCCACCTACCCCCACTATTGGATATCATGTTTATGGTCTGCTGCCCTTTGCTTCAGTCACTGTGTCTGGTTGCCCCTGGACGGTGAGTCAGACCCTCCCCCTGCAAGCCAGAGAACACATGGTATACAAAGTCTGGGCCCTGGGAGCCCTGTTGCTATCATCTGTCAAATCCCTATGGTATAGTAGCTCAAGTAAGGTTCGAAGTTTGTTCGAGGAAACAGCCCAAATTATAAGATTATCTTTTCACTGTATTGGGTCCTCTCATTTTTCTGTGGCACATCTGGCTGGTCAGGGCCAAAAGAATTGAAGAGCGGTGACTGATAGGTCTGGGGGTGGGGTAGGTCCTGTCTGACTCCCTCTAGGAGCAGTACGTAGTGAGAAGCTGGCTGGGCCAGGGCCAGGTGCCCTTGCTCCACACTGAAATCTCACCCTGCCTGTCCTGGCTGGGTTCTGGCAGGTGGGAGCTCTGGAGAAACTGGTCTTCCAGTCCCAGCTCCACGCCCAGCTCTCAGCTGAGCCTGCTCAGAGACTAGTCCTGGCATGTGGGTTGCAGGGCAGGTGCGAGCCCCAAAGGGAGGTGTGGGCATCAGGATACTCAAGTGACATGACCTATTGACATGATTGGACGTATGGTGCAGGGAAAGGGCCTGGTGCTGGGAGACTTGGCTCTGACACTGACCTTGGTTTGCCATCTCATGTTACACTACAGGGGAACACTGACAGAAAGGGGTCACTAAAACCAAGAAAGGATAATGTCTTTCCATTCTGCCCATTCCCAAGAACCCCCGAGACACACAGACAATGAACAGCAGGAGGGGAGCAGCAGTGGGGTTGCTGAGGTGGGGGTGTGGGTGATGTGTATGCTCCCAGGGGATTTTGGGAAATTGGTCCTCTCAGTGGGAGTGCTGCCAGGGACTGGGTCTCAGAGGTGCCTTGGGGTCCTGTGCTCCTCTTTACCTGACTGTCCTCTTGTCGGCTCCGCCCTGGGTTGGGCCTCTCATTCACTCCCTCCTGGGTCACCGGGCACCTTCTCTGCAGGTCTCAGCTTGATTCTTGGTGGAGAGACAGAAAGCTGATAAATCATGGTACCTGTCAGCCGGAAATTTGGGTGTTGCCTGAAGGTACCAATGGGGGCCCTCCCTCCTGAAGTTAACTTTAGGAGGGGGCGTTTCTGGGTCTTGAGGCCTCCCTACAGTTTCTTAGCTGGGAAAGAAGTGAGGGGTTGGCCACCGTCCTGCCATGAATCTCTGGTCTCCTCTCATCACACACCAGTGTGACCTGTGAGACCTGTAAAAGTCTTCAGGATTATCCATCCAGGCCACTTCATTCTCCACCAGCCCAACAGTGACATATAGAGAGCTGCCCAGATACCCAGTGTAGGAGTAGTTGAGCTAGATCTGGTACTATCCCAGAGAGCCTGGTTGGAGATTCTTCAGGACAATGCACTCTACTGTTACATGCACCCAGCATTTCAGCTAGGACCACGGAAAGGAGAGCTGTCAAGACCCCAGACTGTAGGGCACCAAGATACATACAAGCCAAGGGCTACCAGGATAGGAGTAGGCTTCAGCTGCTAGAGACACATTGTGCCTTGTAGCGTGGCTGTCCCTGAGGCCCACCTTTACCTTTGGGGCCCCTGGAATAGCTCAGTATTATCCACACACTTCCACTGAGGTCAGTCCGGTTATGCTTTGGGGCAGCTAGTGTGAAGGTGCCGGGCTGAGAAAACAAGGTTGTTACTGATGGGCCCTGGCAGGAAGGAAGTTCTTGCTTTCTTTGGTAGGTTTAAGGGCCTTTGGAAGGTTGAATCTTTCCCTCAACATTTTGGTGAAGCAGGCCCTCCTGGTACCATGGTGTCTGTCTGCTAAGAGTGAAGGCATTGAAGTAAATAATTGAGAGCCTTCCCAGGTTGCTTTGCTCCTGGAGCTGGCTTACATAGGTCTCTTGCTACATGGTGCCTTGTCTTTAAACACTCAGAGAACTGGACAGGAGGTCTTGCCTTCCCCAGCTCTTGGCCACGGCACCTCTGAGTGGAACCTTTCCTCTTCAAGTGACTGCTTTCCGAAGTACATTCTAGCCTCTGAGGAGGAAGTGTCATTTGAGGTTGTGGTACTTCTTGGGGCCCCTGGATGCAGCTGGTAGTTTGGATGTCATCCTCAATTGGTCATGTGTCCAATTGTGCAGAGGGATGTGAAACTGAGAGTTCTGTAGCCCAGCACCCCAGAGTTGTAGATTCTAGTGGGGAGAGGAGTAGCTTGTAGTTCTTAGATCCAGAAGTCCGACCAAGATACTGGGGTGGGGTTAGATCTCCTGTATACTGTGAACTTGCTTGAACCTCCCCTGGGGTATTTGCTACAGAGTGGAGGCTTGGTTGGATAAGAGTGAGGGGGGGTTATCCTGGTGTGACTGTGGTGGGGAGCATGTATCCCTGCACTTCCCAGTGTAGCATTTTGAGGACAGAGACCATGTGAATGAAGCCTGGGATCCTGGAACAGGTGTGGGGGCCCCTGACTAGCTGAGATCCAGGCTTCTCGGGAATGGCTATGACCTAGCTCCTTTGATAACAGCAGCTCTTTGTCACTGGATGTTGTGACTAATGGGAATTGTTGATTCAATGACTTGGCTCCCACCCACAGAACCTGGGGTTCTGTTATGGCACCAGGCAACCACACACAACCCATAGTTGTGGCTCTCTTTCCCATCTGTGAATTGAAGTTCCCAGCACTGCCCAAGTTAGTGACTTGTGAGTTGTTTCATCCTCTACTGGGGCTCTTCATGTCCCAGCCTCCGAGGCTTCTTTCTGCCGCTGCTGGAGTGGGGCACAGGGTGAGCTCTGTGCTGTGGTGCTGTGAGCTCTGTCAGGGCCAACACAAGGCTAGTTCTCACCCCCAAGTTCCCAGGAGGTGAGTCCAGATTTCTGAAGTTAAGGAATCCATTTAATATCAAAATTCTGTGACCTGAAATTTCTTCTTTTATTACATGTTATTTTGTGTGTGCATGCGTATTTGTGCATATATGTGTGGACATGCATGTAGAGGTCAGAGGTCCACTTGGGGGTGTCAGTTCTCTCCTCCCACCATGTGGGTCCTGGGGATTGAACTCAGGTTGTCAGGCTCAGAGGTATGGTTTACCCTGAAAATACAAAGTATACAGTCCTGTGGAGTCAGTAATGCTTTTAAGGGCTTTATAATTTAGACATCACTGAAGTTGTACAGCAGGTGACATCGTAGTGTCTTAGGGTGCTGATTAGAAGCCACCAGTTTTTGTACCCAATGGCGACACACTACTAGGTTGGGGAGCAGTTGGGGGTTCTTTTCAAAAAGCCTGTAATCCCTGAACCTTTTAGAGACACTCAACTGGTACCCTGATTTTTTTGTGACACAGCTGAGGTGTCTTCATACTCAGGATATCATGACGAGGTGCTGGAACACATACCACCCTCAGCCCCAGGCAGCCAGGACACAGGGCTCCCTGAGATTGCAGTGATTGCCCCAGAGAGTGGCCTTCCTTCCAGTCAGTGTGGGTGTGGGAGCTGGCAGGAAGTGGCTCCAGGATGCCTTTAAGCATCCCAGCCAGCCCTCTGCCCACAGCTCCAAACACGTTCTTTGGCATTGGCTTATAGCTCTAGGTGAACTCTCTCTATGCCCTGTCCTGACCCATGCCTTTCCTCCTATACCATCCAACTGTGTGCCTAGTACCCACCTGGGCTGCTAGGCAGGATAAAGCACTCATCTAGCTTCCTGGTAATACAGCTGTAGTAAGGAAACTAAGGCCATTTTTGCTTGTAACATGGGCTCAGCCAGGGGAGGTGGTCCTTAGGCCTGGGGAGTGGGGAAGAAAGGCTGTACTTCAGTGTGGGGGGCACATGTTGGTTGATGGCTTTGCGTAGGTCCTTCAGCCTAGGAAGTGCTGTTCCTTATCTATCAGAGATGCTAATCTCAGCAGGCCCTGAGGAGCTGCAGGGAGGTGTAGGAACCAACGTGAGGTGCAAAAATTATCTCCAGCCCTAGGGAAGGCTGAAGCCTTTGCTTCCTTTTTCCTGGACTGGGACCCTGTCTTGAGTGTCTGTCCAGGGTCCATACTATACAGGCCCTGGGGATGCCTGAAGCAGATGTGTTGATTGGTCTTTTCCTCCACCTTGTGTCCATACCCCTCATATCTGACTTTGTGATCCTTCCAGGTAAACCAAACCTCTAACTTTGGGGTTTTCAAATGAGCCAGCTTCCAGGTTCTCTGCTTTGGTAGGAGGGAGCTAAGTGGCCCTGGGTTTGACAGCACAGACCATTAAAATACTTCTTACCACCTTGCCAGCTCTGTTTTCTATTCTTGATTTGTTTGGTGAGCAGCTGATTTTCTTGAGGCCTATGGAGGTATAAGGTAGAACTAGCTTGCCTTTACCTCCCCAAGTGGCAGGAGGTAGGCCACTCGATGGTCATTTTCTTATCCCCACACATCCCTAAGCCATTGGCCACATGGCCTTGGGAGGACCCAGCTCAGAAATGATACTGAGGAGGGCCCTATGACCCTTCGGGAAATGGTACTTGAAGACTTGCATGGAAGACTCAGGTCAGCTCAGACCTGGGGAGTTCCAGTTAAGACTCATTTTTCCCCTCTATTTCTTCATTCCGGACTGAAGTCTGTTCGTTCCCTCACTTGTGATACCATCAGGAGAGGACCCAGTTGAGGGTGGGGTGAGGCAGTCAGGGAGCTGCCTTTCTTTGCCTAGCAGAAGTTGGAGGCTTTGGGTGTGAGAGGGGTGTTGGCTCCCCACCCCCCTTCCTTGCCCTAGACCTGGTTTGCTGGTTTCAGTGGAGATTTGTTCTAGAAGCTTGTGTGTAAACAAGATCATAGTGGGATAAGCAGAGGAAAAGCCAGGGGAACAAATTGTTACCCTGTGAAGACCCAAATCTTATCTAGTTCTTAGAGAAGTCCTCCCTTTTGGGAAATTGCTGGCTTTTCCTCTGTAGAGGAAGGAGGCTAACCTAACTCCCCTTTGCTTGCCTGGATCCCAATGTATTTTCACAGCCTTAGCTACCTCATGTTGATCAAGGTCTGTACCTCTGATGTGTGGCTCAGGCTTGTCTAGCTAGATCTGGGGACCTCTACCCCATCTCCACATTTCCCTCCCAGGGAAGGAGTCAGTAGGCTAGGAGAGGGTAGAGTTGAGACCTGGAATGAGGAAGAAGCCACTGTCTTGGGTACTGTTTCTGTCTGGTGGGTGCTGTTCTCCATCACACCAGGAGACAGCCCCAGGGAAGGCTACCACAGGAGTCTAGGGTAGCAGCTGGGGCAGTATTTACAGAATGTGGGCTGATATGTAGTAAGGGGATCTGACTGTTCTGTTGGTGAGCTACAGTGAACTTTTGAGTGTCTACTGCAGTGGTTCTCAACCTGGGGGTTACGTATTAGGTAGTTACACTATGATTTATAACAGTAGCAAAATTCCAGTTATGACATAGCAATGAAATAATGTTACAGTTGAGGGTCACCACAGCATGAGGAACTGTTTTAAGGAGTCACAGTGTTAGGTGGGTTGAGAACCACTGGTCTACTGAGTCTGGGCCATGATGGGCTGTAATTGCTCTCTGGAGCTGAGCCCCAGTGAGCCAGCTGTCGTTGAGGATGGGTCTGTTTAGGCTCAAAACCTTTGCCCCAGGGGAGAAGGACTTGCTTGTACTCTGTACCTCTAAAAGAAGTGCAGTGGTACTTCTGGCCTTGCAGCTTTTCCATGTGCTGAACCTCCCCTGTAACCCGCAGAACTTTTACGGCTGCAGCTTTCCCCCCTGGGTCCAACATCCATGTCCCACTCTCCCTGCTCTGCTGATGAGTGAGACCAATAAGGCTGTGTCTGGGTCCTGTCAAGAGTCCTGGGCCAAGATGACCCTGTTTCCTGGGTGCCCAGCCTCAGCCAGGCCACTCTGATGGTCTGCAGAAGCCCCTGGTTAGCTGGCTCCCTCCTGTCTCCTCTTCTCCTGAAAGTCCATCTTGATCCTATGCTCCCCTGGGAGCCTCCCGGCATCAGGGGTTGCCACAAATCCCAGAGTCCCTCATCATAAGTTGAGTGGCTCTTACTCATTACTTGGAATCGTGGGCATGGACACGTGTTACCTGCCAGGCTGTATGGTTTTGTTTTTTGTTTTTAACTTGCAGAGAAGTTTTTGGCCGTTTTGTAGTATAGATGTTAGTGCTGGCACCCATTTTACAGGTGGGGAAACTGAGGCTGTAAGGTGTGTAGTGACATCCCTAAGGCCACTCAGTTGGTAAATGACAGAGGTCGGGGGCCTCTGCAGCCCTTAACTGAACCAAGTAATTTTTTTTCTGTTTTGTTGAGACAAAGTCTCTCTCTCTGTAGCCCCGGATGGCCCAGAACTCACACGTAAATGAGGCTAGCCTCAAATTTGCTGAAATCTTCTATGTCTGCCTCCTTCGTGTTAGAGTTGTAGGCATACATCACTCTTCCTTGCTTTTATGGTTTAAAAAAAAAATTCACTCTTTGCTCTGGTCTGTGCTGGGGCCTTGTAAGATGGTCTGTAGTGAGCTGGGTTATCTGGGCTCTTCTCATTTCTGAGCAGGGCTCCCATATCTCCCCTCCCCATCACCTGCTTACCTGAGTCTTCCTCCTGTACCTGCTGGGGGCCGCCACAGGCCTGACTCTGCCCCTTCTCAGCCTGCCTAAATGGGGGCTGTGCTCCACTTCCCTGTCCAGGTCCTGTGGGACTGTGTTTGCACTCCCCCACCTGCAGCCCCTTGGAGCTGGAGCAGGCAAGGCAGGCCACATTCCTGCAGCTGCTGTTGCCAAGGAGAACCCATCCCAGGCCTACTGCCCATTCACCAGAGCCTCCTTAATGCAGAAGCCTTCTCAAATTAGCTTCCACCATCCCCAGCCCAAAGGGCGTCCTGTCCTTTATTCACTAAGATGGCCAGGATGCCGTCCTTCCTGTGGCTGAGAAAATGGTCCTCGTAACATGACTGGGACCACCCCATATGGGCAGGGCTGCTTCAGCACAGATAGCTCCACCATGCCAGACATTGCCCTGCTTCTCATACTTGAGACTTTGTGCTTACTCCCCAGTGTCTAGCTCAGCGCAGATTGTTTCAGAGAGATTGTGAAAGCTCCCAGCTGATGGGCCCAAAGCCTGATTCTTGGGGTAGGACCAATTGATGACTTTCACAAGGATCTTAGCTTCTGTTCCCAGGTTGGGCTCCCTGCCTAGAGAGAGCACCCTGGGGTTAGGGCCAAGTCCCCCATCACTTGCACCTCCACCTGGCACCAGGCTATGTGGTTACAGCATTTGTGATATGAGGGGGACCCATGCAGTGGTTTCCTACCTGTATATCTGGGATGGTTGGCTGAGCTCATTCAGCTGCCTAGGATAGGAACCTAGCTAGGGATGCTGGGCATTGACCAAGACTCATCTCATACTCCCTTCTGATCTTTTTGTAGCAAACTGTGGCTGTAAATGCACCTCCTGAAGATCAGGATGGGTCTGGGGATGACTCTGACAGCTTCTCTGGCTCAGGCACAGGTAAGGCCTACTCAGAACCCTGAGATGGCCACAGATCATGACTTCAGTGGTGAGCAGGCAGTCACCTGGCTTTAGTGGGTCCCCTTCCCCCTCAATCCCATCCTTAGCCATTGGAGTCAGAGGGCCAATACCAAAGGGAAGAATGGTGTCTAGCTGCAAACTGCTCAGTTGTGGGAAACCCTCAGAGAAGTGAAGGGAAATGGCTTCAAGAGGCCATGGGTAGCTGCTAGAGCCAACCCAACCCTTGGAGAAGGAGTTTGTCTCCACCAAGCCTTGATGTTTCCATCTGTGAGATGGTAATACTTTGACCCAGAAGCTGTTGGGAGCTTAAGGTAGCACAGAGTCTGCTGGTTGTAGATTTGCCTTCACCTCCCTCCTTAGATACCAGTTCTCTGGGAGAGAGAACGCTCAGAGCTGCTGCTAGCCAGAGAAGTCTCCCAGAAGTGGGGGGGGGGGAAGCTCAGAAGATAGCAGTTGGAAGGGGACAAGAGTAAAGGGCTGGGAGATAGGAGGTAGGATGCAGCCATGTGTTCCCGGGAGCCTGGGGCTTTGGGAGAAGAGGGTAGAATAGGTGTGTGTACTGGGCTAGGGGCCTCACATTGGCGTCCTCTCCCAGGTTCCTGAGACCTTTCTCACAGTTCAGATAGCAGGCTGCTTCCAGGCGGGTGAAGCTGCAAAGGGGATCTTTTCTGGTCCATTTTTCAAAGTGAGCTCAGCCTCGACTAGTTTACCCCCTGAGGAACTCAGGCCCCAGTCTCCTTATAGCATGAACATGTCAGCCTTGATGCCTGGAGACCTCCCCTACCCTGACGTCCCCACCACTTCTGACCCTGCAGGTGCTCTGCCAGATATCACTTTGTCACGGCAGACATCTTCCACTTGGAAGGATGCGTGGCTCCTGACAACCACGCCCCCAACCCCAGAGCCCACCAGCAGGGATGCCGAGGAGGACCCTGCTTTAACCTCCATCCCGCCAGCTGGAGAGAAGCCGGAGGAGGGAGGGCCCGTGCTTGTTGCAGAAGTGGAGACTGGCTTCACCGCTAGGGATAAGGAAAAGGAAGTCACCACCAGACCTAGGGAGACCACACAGCTTCCAGTCACCCAACGGGCCTCAACAGCCAGGGCCACCACAGCCCAGGCACCTGTCACATCACATCCCCACAGAGATGTGCAGCCTGGCCTCCATGAGACCTTAGCTCCCACAGCACCTGGCCAACCTGACCATCAACCTCCAAGTGTGGGGGATGGAGGCACTTCTGTCATCAAAGAGGTTGCCGAGGATGGAACTACCAATCAGCTTCCTACAGGGGAGGGCTCTGGAGAGCAGGTGAGTGGCTTTATGTTCCCTGGAGATTTCCTGTGTGTCCGCCAGTGCCTGTCACCTGGCTACCTGGCATCCTTTGTCCTGTGAAGCACTTTGTAGTCCTCTCTACAACAATGGGGTAACAGGGTTCTACCTACCTTCCTCCTGCCCTAAACAGACCGATTACAAGATCAGTAGAAGCCTCCTTAGATATTATTCAAGAGCTAGTAACCTAAACTTACACCAGGGTGAATTTTCTGTCTTGGACCATCATGGGAATTTTTCTTACAAAAATGTGTACTTTGTGTCACTTGAGATAATATCTGTGCCTTGGCCAGCCAGGGTCCCAAGTGTGATTGCATTCCATGACAGATGCTGGCACAGGTTGGGTATGTCTGATGGGGTTGCAGGGGAACCCCAACAGGGCATGCCAATGCTACAGGTTGCTGTTGTGGCAATGGCTCCAGCCTGGCCTGATCTCAACCTGCCCCTCTGTAGGACTTCACCTTTGAAACCTCTGGGGAGAACACAGCTGGAGCTGCTGGAGAGCCTGGCCTGCGGAATCAGCCCCCAGTGGATGAAGGAGCCACGGGTGCTTCTCAGGGCCTTTTGGACAGGAAGGAAGTGCTCGGAGGTGAGTCTTCTTCCAAGTAGGTAGGAGGAGACAGGCTCTGGCCCTGAGGTAGCCCTGGTTGCTGGGGTGCCACCATCTTTAGCCACAGGGTGGGGAAGGAGTTGGGATGACTACAGCCCGGGCCACTTCCTATGCTCTCCATCAGGGGAGAGACTGCCACTGAGCCCCTGTAGCTGCTGATCTGAGCCAGCCTCTGTCCACTCCCTAGGTGTCATTGCTGGAGGCCTGGTGGGGCTCATCTTTGCTGTGTGCCTGGTGGGTTTCATGCTGTACCGGATGAAGAAGAAGGACGAAGGCAGCTACTCCTTGGAGGAGCCCAAACAAGCCAATGGCGGTGCCTACCAAAAACCCACCAAGCAAGAGGAGTTCTACGCCTGATGGGGAAATAGTTCTGCCCACCAACCCCTGCCACTCACTAGGCTCCCACTTGCCTCTTCTGTGAAAAACTTCAGGCCCTGGCCTCCCCACTGCTGTGCCATCTCCTCAGCACCCAGACCCTTCCAGCTGTTCCTGTCTGAGTGGTCCCAGGGTGTGCTGGGAATTTACTGTATTTCTTTGACTTCTGCCTAGAAACTTGGGCGCAAAGGGTTTCTTGCATCTGATCTTTCTAGCACAGCCACACCTGATGTCTGATCTTCTGACTTGGTTTCCCCAAATGGGAGACAACCCAGCTCTGGACAGAAAGGGGACCCAACTTCTCTGGACCTAGATGACCTATTGAGGCTGGAGGATCCTGGCAGCAGGAGAGTGGCTTCGGCTGACATGCCATAGCACTTACCCATAGAGACCACTAGGGTTGGCCATGCTGTGGTGGGGGATGGAGTCCAGGGCTCCTTGGAATTCACTTCTCATTGTGTGGAGGTCTACTTTAGATATCAACTTGTTTTTGCACATGTTCCTCTAATTTCTCTGTTCAGAGCCCCAGCAGACCTTACTTCTGGGGTAAGGCAGGACAGCTGACTGGTGTCCCTCACCTCACTTCCCTAAGTTACATTCAGGAGACAGCATTGGGGTTAATAAGACTTTTTTGGGTTTTCTTGTTTATTTGTTTTTAACCTAGAAGAACCAAATCCAGACGCCAAAACGTAGGCTTAGTTTGTTTGTTGTCTCTGAGTTTGTCGCTCACGCGTGCAACAGGGTATGGACTATCTGTATGGTGCCCCATTTTTGGTGGCTCATAAGTAGGCTGGCTAGTCCAGGATGCCATGGAGGTAGCCACCTCTTGACCAGTCATGCCTGTGTGCATGGACTCATGGCCATGGCCTGGGCCACTGTGACATTGGAAGAGCCTGTGTGAGAATTTCCTTCTAGATCACAGTTTAGCGATAGAAGGGAGAAGACTGTAGAGATAGGGGAGGGGTGGTCCCACCTTTGGTACCATCTCTGGTCACCCTTCTTTCTCTTGGAAGTTGACAAGACACATCTTGAGTATGACTGGCAATGGCTCCTCCATCGAGAACCAAGTTCACCTTCAGCTCCTGTGGCCCTGTCCCAGGCTGGAGTCAGAAATGTTTCCCAAAGAGTGAGAGTCTTTTGCTTTTGGCAAAACGCTACTTAATCCAATGGGTTCTGTACAGTAGATTTTGCAGATGTAATAAACTTTAATATAAAGGAGTCCTATGAACTCTACTGCTTTTGCTTCTTCTCTGGGCTGGTGGTATAGTCACAGCCTTTGCCCAAACCCTGGTAGCTCAGGGAAGCTTGGCTCAAGGCTACGTGCCTCCAATTCTCCAAGGGGTAGGATCCTGGGTCCAGGGTTCCTCTGATTTATTTGGTTTTCTGTTTTGTTTTTCTTTTGGCTAAACTTCTTTTGGAAGTTGGCAGGTTCAGCCAAAGTTTTACAGGACCTGAAGTCTGCTCTTCTAAATGGTTAAAGTAACTGGGACTCTAGCACATCCTGACCTGGGGTCACTACAGCCACGTTTGCTTGGAAGATCAGACACCTGGGACAACATTTCTCCCTCATGTTTGTTGGGACACTTCTGAGGACTCCTTATTTAGCTCAGCGATGTTGCAGCTACTGGCCAGGCTGCTCTGTGGCTCAGCCAAAGGACTGTGCCCTGTGTTTCATCCCAGAACTTGTTGCCAGAACATAGAGCTGGAGCTGGATATGATGTGGGGTGGGGGTGGGGGTGGGGTCAGATCTGAGACAGCACTCAGCTGAGGGCTTGTGAGACGGTGCCTGAGCCTCAGGCTTGGCCCATTCATGTAATTGCAATAAATGGTACGTGTCCATTTGGACAGCAGACACTTTGGTGGTGCTTGTGGAGTCTGTTCTTGGCCTGGCCATGTCTTATTCTGTCTGGAATGGGAGCCTAACTGGCCTGTGTTCTGGCTTGGTACCAAATACCAACAATCTGCTATCCTCACCCAGGCCTCAGGGCAGGACTTTGGGTTTACCTTATCTCAGGACTCCCAGCTTTGCACCTGTCCAGCCCTCCAAGTGTATAGCCTCAACTCCAGTTACAATGTTCCTTTGCCTGAGGTCATGAGGGCTCTGCTGACTCTGGATTTCAGAGTTTGTTTTTGTTCTGTTTGCTTGTGCAATTTCCAAACTTTCACTAGCAAACAGTCTCATGTATCAGGCTTACAAGTATGGTCTATGCATTGGGGAAAAATGGCAGTGAAAGATTGGCAAGTGAAAAAGCACAGATCACCAAGGAACACACCCCTCCCCAAATATGGGGCAGCTAGATAGCTCCCTTTGACTAAATTTGGCCCTGGGTGCAGGTCAGCCCTGACACCTGGCATGTCCTTGGAGATGCAGAGCAGGAAGGACCACTGTATCTGTTGATGCAGCAGGGTCTGTAGCTTCCAGCTGCCTTAGCAGGTGACACTCTCCTCTCATGTTTTATCCTCCAAAAACAGTACTGTTGCTGTGCCTTCTGACACACATGCCTTTAATCCTAGCAACTTGAAAGGCTCAGGCAGGAAGCTTGTCAGTTTAAGGTCTTCCTGAGCTGAAGAATGAGTTCAAGATCAACCTGGGCATCTTACAGAGACTCTGTCTCAAGGTAAAAAGCAATGAGGGGCCAGCAGCCAGGAGGGGCTGGTGCATGCCTTTAATCCCAGCACTAGGGAGCTAGAAACAGGTGGATCTTATATGTGTTTTGATCATATTCTTCTCCCCCAACTCCTCTCCAACCCTCCCCACCCAAATTCTCTCTCTCAAAAAGAAAACAAAACAAAAAAACAGACAGACAACAAAAAGCACAGAGAAGCCATGGCTAAGTACTCCTGGGCCCAGGGGTCTGCTCTGGTGTTTGCAGTTGACAAACAGTACATGGTCACTCCACTGGAGAAAACTAATTCTCCTTTTTCTAGCAGGTATCAATTACAAAATAGCTTCCTAATAGCTTCTTGGTAAGGTGTAGAACTTTTCCAGTTCTCTTTCTCCATGCTATGAATGAACTTGTGCAAGTCTTGTGTGTGCTATCATAGTCTCTGAGTTCATATGTGTATCGATGGTATCTGGAAGGTGCTCTTTCCTTGGCATCATCTACCACCTCTGGCTCTTACATTCTTTCTGTTTCCTCTTCTGAGTAGATCCCTGAACCTTGAGGGAAGAGGTTTCATAAAGACATCCCATTTAGGCTGACTGCTCCAAAGTCTCCAACTATCTGTGTATTGTCCAGTTGTGGGTCTCTTCTGTCTTAATTACCATCTACTGTAAGAAGCTGTTTCTTTGATGATGGCTGGGTGATGCACTGATCTGTCTATCCCCACCTCACCCCAGCTTGCTGTCCTATGTTTCATGGAACCCTGGTCTTCCTTTTTCACTTTTTCAAGATTCTTTTCTCCACTGGGCACATTTCTGTCACTTCATCTTTAGCTCAAGTCCTTGGTATGAGGGTGCTGGTGTTCTGTGGGAAATCATGGTCATGGAATTCCCCACTGAGGATTCTTCCGAATGACTTTCTGAGTGTGGCTTGAGTGTGTCATGTTCTTAATTTGCATCTGGTTTGTTTTAATTGCAGTCTAGCCCTTGCTTGCCTCTGGGGTTTTGCTCTGGATGTCTTGTTACATCCAGAATGAAGATCCTGGACCTCAATTCTTCCTGCCCTCAAGGATACCAGAGACATCAGGGACAGGCAGATGACGAGAGTGATATTTAACGCAGAGTTCTGTGGGCTAGTGGGGATCAGAAAGAGGGGGACATTTGTCCAGCATCAAGGTCATTGGAGCTCACCTAGGTAGCCCTTGGACCAAATCTGGAGGAATAAAGTGCCCTCTGACATAGAGAAGAGGCACTCCAGGCAGAAGGTACACCTCTGCCAAAGTCAGGGCTCCGGAGGCTTCCTGCCGACTGGAAAGCTAAAGCAAGTACAGGAAGCATGGTGAGGCTACAGTGTGATGTCCCCGGGGAGGAGGAAGCCTTACAGATGAGTTGGGGAGCATGGAGGGCCGGGGTTAAGACTTGAAGGCAGAACTGTCAAGATTTTTGACGCACTCTCCTGGATGATCTTGCTCTCCTTTGGGAGCCTGAAGGGATCCCAAAGGCAAAGGTGTGAGATAAGCATGCCTTCTGAGCCAGTGGTCTCTCTGAGGAGAGGTTATAGGAGGAGAGGAGACAGTAGCTCTTGAGGTGAGCAATCTCGAGCCCCCTCCTAGGTTAGGTAGGCACTGACAATGGTTGGTTCCAGAGCAACACCTGGAAGACTAGGAAATGCATACGGGCAAGCAAAATGCAGAGCCCCAGAGGTATGGCCTCCTCACAAGTGTCCCATCTGCTTGTACCTGTCAAGGCATCTGATTACTTTTCCCCATCTTTGCTCATGAAGAGTGACAGGCTGCCTCAGAGGGGTGAGCTCCTGCCTGGTTCCTGGAGCTGGGAAGTGTTCCTGGGCCAGGGACTTAGAGGGGTTTAGAAAATGCTTTGGCTTCACCGACCATAAAGCTGGAGAGTTTCAGGCTCTTCCATTTTTTTGAAAATATCTAATCACTTTAATGTGTCACAGAAGGAAAATTAATCTCAAAAATTGTAAAGCCTTTTGAATTTTCACTTGAGATTAACAAGGAAAGCAGGGACTAGATAGGATGTATCCTAAAAACAACTAAAAAAAAAAAGACTGAAATTTGTGAATCAGTAGACAGAGACTAAATAAATAAATAAATGAGATCTGGGTGCTTCTTGAAGGCACGTGTTTGGTGTGCAATAGTCTGAGCCTACAGGAGTGCCTTTGGGGTGTTAGCCATGTCTAGCAAGACTGCTATTCCGTTCTAAGTCCAACAAGTCTTAGAAATGAATGAATAGCACAAGCTATCCCCCTCTACCCACCTGGACATAGACACAATGGTGTTGGAAGGGCAGAGGAAGGGACTGGAGTGCCTCTGGGCTGTCGGAACATGTGCCAGTCCACATGAGCACTGGAAGACTTGTATGACTGAAATCACTGAAAGCAATCAATCATGCCTCTGTAGCTCGAGGGAAAGAAGAGCGTGTGCCCGTCTAAAGATGAGTCTGAGGATGCTCCTAGCACTGGTAGCCATCATACGCCAGACATGGACATAAATGTCTATCCACCGGAGCATAGAAAATAAGCAGTGGCATAGTCACACAAAGGAATACTACTTGGCAATAACCAAGGAACCCAAGTTCCATGGCACTCACAACACAGGCAACTTATTAACTGCTTGAATCCAGAAGGGGAGGAACCTAGGTCGCATAGTTCCAGCTATAGGAGGCTAGTTGACGTGACCATAGTAGAAAGCAGTGGGGCTCTCCGGCCGAGGGTGTGGTATTGAGTAGACAAGGACACAAAGGAACCTTCTAGGGTGGAGGAAATATTCTCTGGTTTGGTGTAGGTGGTGATTACAAGGGTGAAGGTCTACGTAAGCAAACCATCAGTCATGCGCTTAGGTGAGTGTCCTCTGGGTATGTGATTCTGCCATAGGAAAGTTACATGAAGAAAAGCAGCTTATTATATATAGAAGGGCTTCTGAGACTCTAATTAGCCCCTTTTAGCTCCCCTGTAGCTAGCTTTTCAGTAGAAACAGGGAAGCTCACATGGCCAACGTTCTCTTCAGAATCCCAGAGGATTCTAATTTATGGATGAAGAGGCCCAGGGCAATACTAGCCACAGCTGCATGCCAAGCAAGCCAGCTGCTTGCTTGGTTCTGATGGGGGTCTTGTCTGGGTCTGATGGGGGTATGTGGGGGTAGACCCCCTTCTCAACTGTGGGATAATGGGCACTGCACAGAGGGTAGCACTGCTGACGCCCCACCCTCCAGCAGCAACCTGGTCCCGCTCTTTCCCTGTTTCCTGGAACCTGCCTTCCCCCCCTTGATTCTGTTTCCAGCACTTAAGGCTGAGAGCTAAGCCATTCCTCCAGTCCAGGAAAATATTTGTTCAGGGACTTGGCACCCGCAGAAGAGGAAATAAAAGCCACTTTGGAGTCGAGCAGGCGGCCTGCTGTGGGCTGCTTTGTCTGCCCTTCCAGACTGCTTCAGCGCTGGTTGTGTCTAGGACAGGGTAAACGAATGGCACCTTGTAAAGGGGCCTGTGCTAGGAACAACCTGGATGTCAGCTCTTCATTTAGTGTTCAGTCCCCAGCCAGTTCCACCAACCCAGGTTGACAACGCCTCCTCCATGCCAGGCTGGGTGCTGCTCTTGACCTTGCTTGCCAGGATGCTGTAAGGGAGTGAGAGAGGCCCGTCATTGGGAAGCCATGACGTCATAGGAAGAACATGGTGGCAGTGAGACAGATGCTAGGAACTAGGTAGGGTGATTCTGTCCTTGAGGGTAGGGTGCAGGGGGTGTCTGGGAGGGGATATGGAACAGCATGGTATGGGCTAAGGCCCCAAGTCAACAATGCCCAAGAGGCTTAGGAAGTTGATGGGATCAACTAGGTTTGCAACCAGGAGTCTATGGAGGAGAAAATAGAAACAATGTAGACAGGGAAATTCCCCAGGGTACCTGTTTGAGGGTGTGTGCACTTTATCTCCAGGGCAGAGTCGTTAAGTAATTGTTGCAAAAACATTAAACCCATTGATTTTTGAGTCTTTTTTTTCCACAAGAGAGGAAGGAGCCTGAACTTCTAAGGCCCTGCTCTTTTCTTTTTCATTCCTTTTTTATTGTTTTTTTTTTATTTTGTGAATTTCATATCATCTACTCTGTTCCCTCTCCTCTCCCACTTCCCCCCCAAGACCCACCCTCCACCTTTGCAACCTCCCCCCACATAAAAAAAAATCTCATTGTGGAAGCTGTAGTGTGTTTTAGTGTGTCTCACAATATTCCCTGTTGTCCACACATTTTTGCTTGCAAATGTTCACTATAATGACTCCTTGGTCTGGTACAAGGCCTCTGGCTTCTGCTACTTTGTCAATACTGGAACCTCACTGGGACTCCTCTCAGATATGTTGTTGTTGTCCTGTGTCATGGAGATTCTGTAGTTTTGGTCTGTGGAACTGGCCTCTTCATGCACTCCAGCAGTTAATCCATGGGATGGCCCAACTCAAAGGCCTGGTTCTGATCCTGCAATCTCCACTTGCAGAGCCTGCTCTCCCAAGTGCTGCAGCAGTTAAGGGGTTGATCAGCTCTCCTGCTTTCATGATCCCATCAGGGTCAATTCTTCCACCTGCGTACCTGTGGTGAGGGCAAGAGAGTAAAGGGAATCTTTCCCTAGTCAACCTCCTGCTCTTGGGGCCAGATCTCCTGTCCATCACTGGTAGTTAGGGGCAAAGGGAGGAGAGGAGATCTCTCCCTAGCCAACACCACCACAAAGCAGACAAAAGGCAGGGCTGGCTTTCCCACACTCACTCCCTTGGGGCTGGCTCACCCACAATCCCTACATCCAGGGCCAGCTGTAGTGTGCTGCCTAGGCAAGGTGCAGGGCCTGCTTTCCTGAGTGCTGCAGCATGTGAGGAGGGAGCAGGGACAGTTTTCTTGCTCTGGCCCCATTAGGGCCAGATCTCCAGTCTGCCACCAGTTGTGAGGGCCAAAGGAAGGGACTCTCTCCCGTGTAAACACCACCACAAAACAGACAAAAGGGAGGGCTGGCTCTCCCACACTCACACCTCAGAGATGACTCACCCATAACTCCCTCAACCAGGGCCAGGCAGGGTTTGCTTGCTGTCCTGGGAGTCCATCTGTTGCTTGCCTGGTGCGGGACTGATGGTTGACACAGGCTAGCTCCCCTTCCAGGCCCCAAGGTGCCAAAGTTGTATTGGTAACGGGCTTGCTTCCCCTACCCCCACAACCCCAGGAATGTTAGGCTACTATTCATTCAGATGTTCATAGGACAGAACACTGAATGTAGTAGATATAGCCTCTCTCCTCTCTGCCACCTACTGATGCACATATCACACAGCAGCCACATCTGCAATGCCTCTAGGGGCAGATGAGTCTTTTTAATTATAGAAAAGTATAAAAGATTAAAAACTGTCCCATCATGGTGTCATAGGCCTGGAATCCCAGCTACTCCAAAAGGTGAGCTGGAAGAACTGCAAGTTTGAAGCCAGCCTGGGTAATTTGGTGAGAGCCTGCTCCTAAATAAATAAATCAATAATAGAGAGGGGAGGAGAGATAGGGATATAGCTCAGTGGTAAGTGCTTGCCCAGCATGCACTAGGACTTGGGTTTAATCAGAAGTATGGGGTTGGGAATAAGAAGAGGAGGAGGAGGAGGATGGGGAGGAAAGCAGAAAGGCAAGCAGGCAGAGACAAAACTAAGCTTATCTCAATTCCTCATCCTTATCTCATCTAGATACTTCATGATGACATTTGAAAAGTTAAAAAAAAAAAAAACTTGTGGGCTTAAGATGAGAAATCCAAACAGAGCGAGAGAGTATAAAATGCAAGCAAACTCTTTCTCCCCACCTGTGGCTCAGGCCAAAGCAACTTCCTTCAATGGGGTTTCAGGGTACATTTCCAGAATATTTTTTCCGTGTGTGTTCCTATGAAGGTAAGGCTATGCTTTTACAACTTGCACAAATGACTGGCTCTCTACTTTGGAGATCCATGTGGCTTCCGTTAGCATGCCAGCACCTGCAGACGGCTCTTCCCTATTCTCATAATGGGTATGGAGCCGACTTAGTGATGCTGACGGATGGGAAGTCACACCAGCTCCTGGTGGATGCCTGGTTAGCAGGCAGATGCTGATATCTTTAGGTATACTTACTGTGCACAACCTCCTGAACTACCATGAACACATAGAGCCCTTGTAGCCAGGGGTCCTGATAAATGAAAGGGGCTGTGCTTCACACTTGTCTTCAGAAAAAGGCTTCAGTATCTCACACTAGTCTGTTGCACACAGACTGCAATAAGAGTCTCAGATTCATTGCCGCATCTTATCAAATGGGCTCATTTGCTTTTATGCAGGGTGGAGATGACATCACAGTTCTTTTCATTCAAATTTGTTTAATTGCCAATGGAGTGATGAATCTCATCACACTTTTTCACCATTTTTGTTTCTGTATGTGTGTGTTTGTGTGTGGTATAGTGTGCATGTATTATATATGCATGTTCAAATGTGTGTGAGTCTTGGTGTATGCACAGGTATTCATACACATGTGTGGAAGCCAGAGCTTGACATGGGGTGTCATCCTTGATCACTATCAAACATGTGTGTATGTGTGTATTCCAACTTATATTTTGAGGCAGGGTCTTCCATTTGAACCCAGAACTCACTGATTTGTCTAGTTTAGCTAGCTAGCTAGCTCCAGTGAGCTGCTTGCTGGCTGTGTGTCCTGCCATCTGGGGTTATAGGTGAGTATATAGTGAGGAACCACATTCAGATCCTAAAGGTTTTGAGGCAAGTGCTTTACCTACTGAGCCATCTTTTCAACCCTTATGTTTCTTGTTTTTTTTTTTTTTTTCTATTCTTTCTCCTCTCTCCACTGATAATCTAATTTTTCATATTTGGACTCACTTTTCTCATAAGCCCTTTCTTTTCTTTTCTTTTTTTCCCTGAGTACATGGGTCCTTGGTCCTCAAACACTAAGGTATTGGGATTAGCATGTGGAACCTTGGTCTCCAGGCGGCACCCACTGCTACAGTGCTAGGGGATTTGAGGGCTGTCTGGTTTGGGAAGCCTAGATGGTATCCTTGAGAGGTATGGTGGCCTGGAGCAATCAGTGGCCACAGAGAAGGATCTGTGAGTGGCTTTAGGAGCTGTTCATGAAAGCACTCAGGAAGGATCAATCAGTGGATTCAGTTTTTGGGCATAAGAGTCCAGTGTTCCTTTGGTTCTGTTGCCTACTGCCCTGCCCTGTAAGTCCAGTGACTGACAAGCTTCGACATGGGTCCTATCTGTAAGCCAGCCAGCTAGCTAACCACAGCCCTAGTCATCTGTGCCACTTCTCTCCTTCTCTGACTGTGTGGGGGAACGACAGACAGGGGACAGGGCAACAAGAAAGGGGACCCTCCCTACTTTAAATATTATGGTTCCCTAAGCCATGTAAACAGCTCAGAAATTCCAGTATTTCAACACATAGCAATACACTGATCCACATATGTCTCCTTGGAGCTGGGCCATTAAATCCCCAAAAATGGAAATAGTGGTCCCTTTTGAGCTGGGTGCACTGAGTCAGGAGGTGAGAAAGGTCCTAGGTCCTTATTTGCTTGGGCTTCTGGCTCCAACTGCTCTCCAGGTAGGCTCCAAGATTTGATCTGTAGGAAACACTTAAACAAATACTCCACAAAGTGAAATTATTATTTTTTAATTTATTTAAAATTGTCTCTTGTTTTTGGTTGAACTTCTTTTAAAGTTTGTATTCATGGGGTAAGGTCAGATGAAGGGAAGAAGGACTTGGGTTACAGCTCAGTGGTAGACTGCTTGCCTACCTCATACATAGATATGTATGAGGCCCTAAGTTTGATCTCTAGCATTGCCAAGAAAAAAATGGGAAAAAAAGACAGAAAGGAGATACAAATTTTCCCTTTTAAAAAACATATAAAGTAGCCGGGCGGTGGTGGCGCACGCCTTTAATCCCAGCACTTGGGAGGCAGAGGCAGGCGGATCTTTGCGAGTTCGAGGCCAGCCTGGTCTACAAAGTGAGTCCAGGACAGCCAGGGCTACACAGAGAAACCTTGTCTCGAAAAACCAAAAAAAAAAAAAACAAAAAACATATAAAGTATATTAGGGGACATGGTGGCTCACATCTTTAGTCCCAGCATTCAGAGGCAGAGCCAACTGGATCCAGGTGTTTGAGGCCATCCTGTTCTATGTACTGAGACCCTGTCTCAAATAAAATTATAAAAGTATATAAAGTATATTTTATGGACAGTAAAATTGGCCCTGCTACATATTTTTTTCCTTGCAGATGTGCCCAGCTTGTGTCTCTACCACTATTGTTTGATGTAGACCTATTCTGTTCCATAAACTTCTCCATATTCTTAATAGTCAACCCTCTCCACCCTCAGCTCTTTCTGTCCCTATAGGGTTTTGGGATTTTTGTTTGTTTGTTTTGTTTTTTCAGTTTTTTGAGACAGAGTTTCTCTGTGTAACAAAGCCCTGGCTGTCTTGGACTCACTCTGTAGACCAGGCTAGTCTCAAACTCACAGATATCCACCTGCCTCTGCCTCCTGAATGCTGGGATTAAAGGCGTGCGCCACCACACCCAGCCTGTCTCTATAGTTTTGACATGGAGTTCCAGATATCTTATGGGTCAAATCATTTAGGTTGAGTCTTCTGAGTCTAGCCTCCCAGGCTGGTATCCAGATCTGCTACTTGAGGCATCCTTGTTCACTAAGGGAAGGACGCCTTTCCCTACAGGTCAGCAGTATTTTAGCTTTATCCCTGTGAAGCCCCACAGCTTCAAGAGGTAGACTGTGTTCGGGATACCTCCTCCTAAGGCATGCATTGAAATCTGCACAGCCAGTGGACACACAAAAGTGACACTTTCCATTCCAATTCTGTGCAAATGGAGGTATTATGAAGGAGGGGAATCTAGTTACCCCCTTAGAGTCCAAAGAGGAAAGCAAGATGGAGGTTCAGAGAAGGTTCTGGAACCGGACACATGGGCTCAAAATCCTGGTTCAACCATTTTTCAGCCGTGTGATCTATCCCCATGAGCACTACAGGGTCGCGGCACCCTATTGACAGCAGCTGGTCTTTGTAAATGGTGGGTGCTGTGATTGCACAGTGGCAGCTCAAGGCTGGGAAGGTGTCAGGAGCCCTGGGCTGGCTGTCTACTCCCTTATGCTCCCCCTCCATCTACACCTCAGTTCCTCAGTCTACACTTTAGCTCCCTGCCATCTGTAGAACTTGGTAGTTAATGAGATAACCACTCACATCTTCTGGGATTCTTCTAGCACATGGTGACCATGCCTACTGGCAGCCACGCCTGGAACTGATAATGAAGAAAGACTCTAGCATCCTCCTTCATGCTTGGTCCTGATGCCTAAGGGATAAGGGACGGAGCCTCCACCATACTCCATGGTTCCTAATGCAGAAGCAGCCTGGACCTCCCTTGTAGGGTTAGCCTAGCCACCCCTGAGCCAGCCCAAAACCTGTGGCATGTGGTATATTCTACTCTGAAGGAGAAGGAACTTCATCAGCTACTGTACTGAGTCCTCCAGGTTCCCAGGGCTATATAGAATACATGTTGGTTATTCTGTGTCTCTCTTTTAATGAAGTTATCCTTCCATGTCATATGTGCTACTCCCCGGAACTCATTAGATATGTTTTTTGGTACAACTGACAAGAGCCTTCCAGTTCATGGAAGCCCGACACAAAGCAGAGCATCCTCCCAGGGAATGCTTCATTGCTTTCACCACAAATGACTGGCCTGGTCTCCACTTCTCAGAGAAGTGCTCAGGTGTCCCTGGGATGTACCTTGTAGTAAAAGTCCAATGTGAGGCTGGTGACCCAGGCTCACCCCCACCCCAAGCAGGGTTCCCACCTACAGTCCTCAACTGCTACCACCATCATGACCTACCACAATCTCACAGAAACGCTGGGGTAGCACAGAGTGAGACAGCCTGTGTGGCAAGGGGAACCTGCTCAAGGCTGCAAGGCTGCTGCCCACTGTGGGGACAGAAGAGGGAATGCTGGGTACAGCCCTACCTGCAGCTGGCTTTCTTAGCCTTGCCTTTACAATCCCCATCTTTACCTGTGCCAGACAGAAGCCTAAATCTCAGACTTGAGTGTCCGGATAAGCTTCGCCCCACTCATAGAGGACCTACAGTGGTTCCTTCCACCTGATTCAGCTTCCGATTCCTCACTGGAAACTCAAGAACGTGGGTGATTTTCTTCAGGTTCAGCGGAGACCGTGAAAGAGACAGGCAAATGCGCTTTCCCGCCAATTGCTACTCACCAGGATCTAGATCTCCAAATGAGAGCCAGCATTACTTACACGCCCAGAACCCACTGACCCTAGACACACCCATCCTCCCATGTTAGGGGCAAGGAGTAATACAGAAGCAGGGTTTAGGACTTATATCCCGTTTCACTTGCTGCCTGACTGTGAACTCTTCAGAATCTCAATTTTCTTGTCTGGGAAATGGGGCAGGCAGCTCTCAGCTCGTCATTAGGTCTGTGAGAGCATAAATTACGGTGACGTTTGTAACCACTGAACAGTTTGCTGAGGGCTCTCTGTAAGCACTCCATAAATGGTGGCAGTAACCCACTTGAGTCACAGAGGGTACCTGGACAGGTAGAGGGGATGTTCTACTAGCTGTAGCTGCCCTGCCAAGCCTGAAGCTATTCCAAAGCACAGGAGAGGGTGGCCTCATGAATGGGTCTGTGAGTGCATCAGTCCATGATGGTAATGAGCTCTGCAAGGAACCAAGCAGCCAGGAGGAAGATGGAAGTTCATTTCTTCTCACCTCAGGCATCACTATGCCTCTATACCACTGGCAGAGGTCATACCAGACCCTGCCCCTGTGGGCCATGTCCTAATCAGTAGTGCCCAAGCTCTGAGGATGCTGGCCAAAAAGTTAGCTCGGGGTTCCACAGGAAGGCCTACTTAGGAGATGGTCCCGGGTTGAAAGAGAGATCTTCCCCTAGAGCTGTTGTCTACATCTCACTCTTTTTAGTCCTGTCACTGACTTGTTCTAGGTCAGGTCCTGAGACCCAGAGGTGAACAGAAAAGGATCCCATGACAAGGATCCCACAACAAGGATCCACATAGAGGTCCAAAGTGTGTGTTGTAGGCAGAGCTAATGAGCATGCCTTTCAGCTTGGGGTTAGAGAAGTCTCATTAGAGGAAAAGGTATCTGAACTCCAAATCTTGAAGGAGTTGTCCAGGCAGGGGACTGGGTGCTTTTGGCAAGTGCTAGTTACACTTAGGAGTCACTCAGTATACTGAGTTTATATCAGGGCTGGGGAAGTGGTGGATGATGGGGCTGGAAGGATACCAGGGGCCAATAAAGGAGGTACAGAGAGGATGATGCTGAACTCCTGTTGACTTGTGAGAGCTGATTATGTGCCTGACTTCAGAGACTTACATTGGTTGTTCGAAACTGACTGTGGTGGTAATATTTACACCATGGAAACGGACAAGAGCTACAGATCAGAGGTTGTATTAAAACAAAACAAAACAAACAAACACAAGTGGGAAGAGTGGCAGTGTTCAGGGAATTTTAAACGAGGGCAAGGGATAACTAGCTTTGTTTCTTAAAGGGATGTTCTGGTCTGGATGTTGCAATAGGAAAGACAGCAGGAAGAAAGGGCTTGGATGACCTAGCAAGAGGGTACAAGGCCTGGGAGAGGACAGACCCCTGCATGGTAACCTAACTCCTGCTGTGTGGGGAATCAGCTTGGGGGTGGAGCACAGGATTAAGCCCTCTCTCAGCCTTACTTGGCTGGAGCCTGAGAATCTGCAATAAAACCCTTAATGAGAAACACCTGGACTCTGCCCCTTAGCCAGGCCCTGGGATGGGAAGGGGATTAGAAGGCTGAAAACCGGGGTGGAGGGAGACCACGTACTCATTACATCCACATACTTGGTCATGCATTAACTCTTGTCTCTCCCAGCTCTTTGCTCCTGGTCCTGGGTGAGGATGAGGACTGGAGGAAAGGTGCTAAGGGACACAGCATGGAACAGCTTAAAGGGGTCGTTATGGGGGCAGCTGAGGTGACTTGGGCCACAGCGCCCTGTGTGTATGTGGCCAGTCTGTGTTACGTGTTTTGGTCCAGGTCTCCGTGTCAGAACAACTAGGGTAGATCCTAGGCTTCTCCAGTCTCCTCTACAGAGTTCTCTGCTTCCCCTCGCTCTCCCTTTCCCTCTCTCTCTGTGTATTTTCAGGGTAACTTGTGAGAATGCAGGAGGCTCGAAGGTTGATCCTTTCCTGTTCCTTTGGCCTAGGACACACAGGGGAAGGGACTACTGAGATCCCAAATGGAAAGACTTGACTGATACCAGAGCCCTTTGGGGTTTGGCTTAGTCTAGTCCTGGCCTTCAGCTCAGGACTGGCCCATGGGCTGTTAGACTCTGGAAGGGCCTGGATTGCTGGCCCTCTGCTCTGTATTCTGAAGGGATATGCAGCAGGGAAGGGTCCAGCTGACCCAGAAGCAGCTGGGACATCAGGGAGTAGTTGCAGTCACCAGCTGGGTAGGGCACTTGGGAATAAGCTATTCTGGCAGTGGATAACTGAGTTTTTGTACCGAATTGGAGTTTTGCTGGTTTTGGTTTTTTGTTGTTTTTCAAGACAGGGTTTCTCTGTGTAGCCCTGGCTCTTCCAGTGCTCACTCTGTAGACCAGGCTGGCCTCCAACTCAGAGATCCATCTACCTCTGCCTCCCTAGTGCTGGGATTAAAGGCGTGTGCCACCACTGCCCAGCTTGAGTTTTGACTGGTTGTTGTGCACTTTCTGAGTCCTTCTCCACATGCAAATTTTATCCAGGGACGGATGACCCCCAACAATAGTTACAGGGTCTGTAGAAGCATACAATCTGTCTGTGCACATTGGAAACAACACCCCCTTTGGGTACATGGAGCTTTGCTGGCACATGGTCCTCACTGTGACCAGGAAAGAGGCCATTTCTTCAAGCAGCCAGGTACAGCAACCAATCGCACAGAGAGACACACAGTAGCCCAAATGCGTCTCCAGGAGCCACAGGAGAGGGTTTTGTACAGTGTAGTCACTGCTCATAAGCCCTCACTGCCCTTCCCCCTCACATGGACCACCTTCTTCCCCATTCCCAGTCAATAAACACCCCTTAAAAGGATGTTCAGGACTTTGAGGGCAGGGAAGGGTGTGGTGAAATTAAAATCCACAAGCTTCAAGGGTACTGAGCAGTGTAGGCAGCGTAGCCCCCTGCTGTCAACACTGCCGCCGGCAGCTTCTAGCAAGGGCAGCCCTTGGAGCCTTCTGGACACCATGTGGGGACAGAGGCCCAGGCATCTGGAGATGAAGGACACAGGGCCAGCTGCAGCCCCAGCCACCACCCAGGAGGCAACATAGTCTGTCTTCCCAGGGTTTTCCTCCAGCGCTATGTGGTCCCAGCCCACATCTCCTCCCCTGCAAAAGAGACATGGCTTTTGTGGCATCCACAGTTAGTCCCAAGAAGAGGAACTGGCTTTGCTCTTTGGGCTATAAATTGACATGAATATTCATGGACAAGGCAGAGTGGATCTCTAGAACCCATCTATGATAGAGTCTACAAATCTAAAGGTTGCACTGTGGTGGAAATCTTCCCTGAGGCAGCAGAGAGACCCCCCTTCATGTTTGTGGTTACTACATGAAGCCACCCTGCCATTTGCACCCACGACTGACTCATCAGCAATTGGCCTCTGAGGGGAGAGGAACAGCAAGCTATGACTGGAAGCCATTGGCCACTTCCTTGGGTCACTGGCTAACTCTCAGGTCCAGGCTTACTCTAGAAGCTGAGCCTCAGGCAGGGATTCTGAGGGATCCCATGGTGGCTCCCTGAGGCTGTAGGCTCTAAAGACTTAAAGCAGGGGTGAGGGGTTTTAGTGACAGAGCTGAGTCCCTATTAAGCAGCAACTGGATGTTCAGCTCCCAGCTTCCCTCTGCAATAGAGCCCCTGTCCTTAGACATGCCATCATCCTTCTGAAAAGACATAGAAGACCCCAGGGCCTGGCCATTATCAGCTGACAATGGACTCAGAATCATCATGGAGGGGCTGGTCTGGAGAGATGGATGGGCAAGATGGCCCCCCTCCACCCCCAGAAAAGGATTGCAAAGCTGAAGATACCAGACACAAAGTTTAGGCAGGAGGAGAGCTGATGGGAGATGGAGGAGTTCCGTGGAAGTCCCTGCATGGAGAAGCCAGTGCTGACTTTACATTAGCCACAGCATGACTACAGCAGCCAACTCTGGAGCACATTGTGGGCTCTGTGAGTCAGGGTCCAATTTGGGAAGCCCATGCTGACCTCTGGTTCCCAGCTGGCTTTCCCACCATCCCCTCCCTGTTGAAGGCTACTTCCTGTTTACTTACTTTGTTGAGGCCTCCAAATGAGATGCACAGCTAGTTTGATCCCTTCCACCGTTAATCTTCATTTTGGAGAGACAACTAGCTTAGTCTTCTGGATGCTCCCTTTGTCCCTCATAGGAGAGGCTCTCCTCTCTACCTGAGGGTATACCCTACAGCTCCATGTGGGTCACTGAGTGCCGGCCTCCTGCCCATCCCCTAGAAAAGGACTTTCCCATCTCTCTTCCTCATCTTTCCAGGAGTGACTGCCCTGTGTTTTCTCAGTCACTTTCTGATCAACTGCCTTTTGTTTCCAAATCCATCAGCCTTCTTCACTGTGAAGGTGTCCAGAAGGAGGTAGCCACTGAGCCAGGAGAACCTGTCTGAAACTCCAGAAACATCTAAGGCAAGGAGAACTGGAAGCAGGTTGCCCTTCTTCAGTCTCTCAGCCCTTCACTTTGTATTTTTCAGATTCTCTTCAGGCCTCTGTTGTTTAACAGCTTCCTCCAAGCCTGGAACATCTTATGCTCCAGGGAAGCTCCTTAAAACAGGAAGGTAAACAACTCAAAAGATCTTCAGGAAGATCCTGAAACCTATCAGATTCACTAGGTCCCCTCCCTCCAGAGTAAACAGTAAAAGCTGAGTGTCCCTCTGAGAAGAGCAGAGCCAAGCTGCAAATAATGTTCTCAGATAACCAGCTGCCAGCAAGAGGCGGAAACCAGCCAAGCTTCCTGGGAGAGGTTTACACCAACTCAAAGCACCTGGAAAGGTCATTCTCCAACCCGTTTGAGCTGTCTGTAAGCTGTGGTGTGTGCTCCAGGTTCCCAGCTTTGTGAACTGTCACCCATGCTGGGGTGGGCTTTGGTGATGCAGCTCTTTTTGAGACATTTCTTGTAAGTAACCCTTCACCTACATTCCAGTGTATAACCCCAAGAACACTCGTGGTTCGCCAAGTGGGAGTTTGTTGGTGTCAGTACTTGAGTCTGTTGTGGGATTCCTGTCTGGGGTGGATAGATGTATGTTGTGTCTCCCTAGGAAAAGTTTTGTCACACAATAGCCTGACTGGGAGTCAGTGAGGCTGACAGTAGTGGGAGGAGATAAAGCTGCATGGAGCAGTTCTCAGTATGTGACACAGAGGGTTTTTTATCTGTCTGATTAGTCTATAGATCAAGGTAACTGCCTGGTGATTTGACCATTAGAAACCCCAGGGAGAATCAAATGTACAAAGAGAGAAGTTGGCAGGACCCCTTCATAGCTTCATCATCCCCCAAACAGGAGTATAATATCTGACTTTCACACCCACCTCTGGGGGAGGGGGTGTCTGTTGGTGACGCTCCCATCCTCAGGTTGTCCCTGGAAGCCCTGGGGTAGCATGGACAGTCTTCCCTGTGCTGGGCTCTCATGGGACTGCTGGAAATTACAGTGAGTGGCCAGTGTTTACAGCTGGGGATTTTATCACATGCACTTAATAGCAGGACTGCTGAATGACTCCAGCCTGTGACAGTTACACCAAAAGGCCCCTCCCCCACCTGATCTTCCAGACTGGTGACTTCCTGGAAATAGGTTCAATGAAGGGATTGTGACATGGAACATTTGATGTGACCTGAGAACTTCCTGTTCAGATGACCCTCCCCCCACCTTCCTGAAAGTGTTCCGGGCATGGCTAGGATGACCCTAAGTCAGACTTGTCTGAACAGAGCTGTCCACCACCAGGGCTGGTCCATCCTGGGCCCTGGGATACAGTGCTCCAATTCTCCTGGCCTCTTTGAACTGCTGTTGTGTGTGTGAAACTGCTTTGTGACCTGAGGGAAGTTACTGGGGAATCCCAACAGGAACCAGATCGTCCCAACAAAGGCTTCTGCACCCATGCTCCCTAAGAATGCCTAGAAAAGCAGAAAACCGTAAAGGGCTTCCAACCAGAGCTGGTCTGGTGTCCTGCACAGGGTTGGTTGGGGTCTCAGACAGTTCCTCAGGCCTTTGCTATCGTTCTCCAGTATAAACAATCCTGGGTGGGTGTGGGCTCCAGCTATAGCCCCCCTAATTCCTTCTGTAGCAATGAGCCTCAGGAATTCTTGATGCTCCTAGTCAGCACTATTCTGTCTGCTGGGTTGTCCATACCTTGTGTGAAAAAGAGTTCATGAGGACTTTGCCCAACTTCAGTTCATTATTCCCTTGCAGTTCTGATATAATCTGAGCCCTATGAATGCTGTTTGTGGAGCTCATGGCCCCACTCCTGTGTTAATGAGGAATTTTATGGTGGGAGGACCCTACATGTATATCCTGCCTAGAGTCTTGTGGAAAGGACTGTAGCAGAAATAAAGGCATTCTGCTTTCTTGTGTATAGCATCGTTAAGTCCCATCCTCCAGAACAGTAGTGCCTGGGTACCAGACTTGCTAACTAACACATCCCTTGTTCTGCACTGAGAGGTGTGCAGAAAGAGAAGTCTTGCTCTGGTCCTAGATCCAGGATGCTCTCTAGGAGAAAAGACCTTCCTAGAATTTTTTTTAAATGAATTTATTTTTATTTTATGTATTTGAGTGTTCTGCCTGCATGTATGTCTGTGAACCATGTGAATGCCTGGTGCCCATCAAAGCCAGAAGAAAGCATTAGATCCTCTGGACCAAGAGTTATTGACAGTTATTGGCTGCAGGGTGGGTGCCGGGAACTGACCCTGGGTCCCTGAGAAGAACAGCGAGTCCACGTGGTTTTTTTTTTTAACCACTGAGTCATCTCTCCAGTGTCCTTTCTGAGCTTTTCAAGGCCCTGGTGTCACCTGTGGACTTGACAGGTCTAAGGACTTTCTCTTGACTTGGCTCTTCTATTTTGCCCTACTAGAGATGAAGTTCATACTCTGATCCTCTTAAAGGCATGCTTACTGGATCTGACCAACCCGTGGGTCAGCCTGGGTCCCCTGAGGCATCTGCCTGGGAATCCAAAGGCTAGGTCAGGCCTTGACCAACAGCTGTGAATAACCGGCCCCATAGACTGGGCCTAGAGTGGGTGGGGTGAGGGCTGAAGGCCAGTCAACCTCTCAACAGATGTGGTAATCCTCTTGGGCCAACAGAAAAACATACTGTACAAACCACTACCCTCTTAAAGGCAGAGAATGTGAGATAAGCCACCAAGGCCACCTCTGGGGAAAACAGCATGGAGCTCTGTGGGTGAGAAAGAACAGTGGGCCTTGGAAGTGGGTTCCAGCATAGGGTGACACATGGTTGTGGTCAGCGCAATGAAGGGACTGTGTAGAGTATGTTTGATTTCCTGGGAGAAGGCAGAGTGAATAGTGACTCAGTTGAGAAACAGCCGGTTGAGTGTTTGTTTTTGGAAGGACAATGTCGTCAGAAGGCAGTGCAGTTATGAGGCCTATAAAGAAAGATCTGGGGAGGCCTCAGAATTTAACACACTAGCCCTGATGTGTAGTCTTGTGTCAGCACTCAGGCCCACCCTGGGGGAAAGCCTGGATCTGACCCTTGCTTCTTATAAGCATTTTAGGATGGGCCCCTCACAGGAAGAATTAATCTCCCAAGTGGAAGAGCTTTGCTGGTTGGTGGGAATCTCCCATCCATGTTACTGGCCAGCTGCTCTGGTCTTGCTTAGGTAACAGACCCTCAGGGGTTAGAATTTTCCTAAGCCTCTTCTGGAGGTCCCAGCATGCCCTGTCACCCCTAACCAAACTCATGCAAATGAGTCTTCTCCCTGTATCTGGAAGGGAAAGTAAAGAAAGTCAGCTGTCTACTCACTGACCCTTCTCCCTGCATCTCTTTTCCTGGGGAGATGTGAACATCTAATTTACCCTATATAGAGCTCTAATGGTAGACCAAAGAAACTATTCCAACACAGTAAATCAATGAGTTTATTGGGTTAACTTACAGGAACATAGGTGAGGTGCTAGAGGAGTGTGGGTAACCCCTAAACAGCTGTATCACCAAAAAGTACCACATTTCAGTATGGGTAATGACCTCAGAGGTTCCCTGGAGTCCCTACCCCTTCTCCACGTTCCACCTCCTACACAGTTTTACCATCCTCTTACAATGAGGTATAATTGGGGCCATATTTTATGTAGCTAGGGGTGGGGCAGGAGGGCATGAGAGGCTGGAATCTCAAGTGAAGGTCCAGTGATCATTTGCCCCTTCTTCAAGCTTAATAGGACCAATGTGTGTCATGCTGAGAGGACAGAGTTCCAAAGGCTCTCAGGCCGTTCCTAATGTGATGTTTCACCTGGGAGAACAGGAAAGGTTGTCACTAAATGTCAGAAGTGAAATCGGGGCTCTAGGAAAGCTGAGATACATCTCCACATCTTCCCACCTGGATGTCTTTCAGCTCTCTTCTCTGCTTGGTTCCTCCCCATACTATACTACTCTGTCTGACAGAGTAGCATCACTTCTAAGAATTTGTGGTAGAGTCTGTAGGATCTTTTACATATAAGGCTATGTAAATATATGCAAATAGTGGTGGCTTAACTTCTTCCTTTTCTGTTTGTATCTATTTGATGTATTTGCCTTCCCTTCCTGCTCTAGTTAAGACTGTGAGCCCTATATTGAATATGAATGAAGGAGTAGGCACCCTGTGTGGTTCCTGATTTTCAGGGAAATGCTTTGAGATTTTTCCATATTTAGTACATTGATGGCTATAGGTCTGTCTCATGTCACCTTTTGTATGCTGAGATATATTCTTTCCATTCTCTGAAGTTTTTATCATGAAGGGATATTGGACCTTGTCAAAAAGCTCTTCTTCATCCTTTGAGATGATCATATATGGTATCTGTCCTTTACTGACAGACTCCCATCATACTTCCAGCCCAGATAGACCTGTTTAGGAAATGCCTCCCTTCTCTGCCTTTTTCTTGTGCATGTGATCCACCTTGCAGCATCAGCATCAGATGGTAGCCTGCTACATGTTAATTGTGTATCTCAGGCAAATGCTCCTTCATTTCCTCTCATCGTTAAAATGCCCATCATGAGGTAATCTGCTTCATAGGCATCCAGTGAAGGTCATGTGATAAAAATAAACACACAAGCTTAGAATTAGGTTGCTATTTAAGACCTTGTACTACCATGGCACACTTAGGCCTCTACAGTCTGTCCACACCTCTGGTTTTTCACTAGTATACAGGGCAGGAGTACTCGATTCTCTCCATCCCAGGGTACAACCTGGCGAGGTGCTGAATGGAAGAGAAAGGGGCTGCAGGAGACAGAAGTGGAGAATGAGGGTATCCTTTGGGGAGAGGGCTCCATGTGGCAAGAAGACCCAGGTCCTTCAAGTCTAGGTTTCAGAAAAACAAAAAGGAAACAGTGTTCTAAGTATGTCATAGAACTTGGGATCCCCCAAGGCTGGACTGATAAATCCTAGACAAAAATGTGGTACAAGTTTTTAGAATAGGTGTGCCTTTTTATTTTTATTTTCAATTGTTTGAAGTTTGAAGTAACAAGAGGCTTTTATTATTTTTATTACTATATTATACACTCTAATTTATTTTACCATACTTAACACCTCTACCTTCCTCCCAACCCTCCAGCACTAGGTGGGAGAGAAAGAAGGTCAGAGGGAGAAGGGACTGTAGGCCTCTTTAGGCTACTTCCTGCTGATTAGGGCCGTTGGGTTCTTTGGGGGTAATAGGAGTCTCAGTAGAAGTCCAGAAAACCAGGAGACAGCAGCAGGAAGGACAAGCAGCAGTTTGGGAGAGCAGCAACTTCTTTCTTCTTTGTTGCCCTTTCTCTTCTTTGTAGCCCTCTTTTCTCCTACTTATTTGAAAATAAAAATTAAATTGTTGAGAAGCCATTGAAGACCCTTGGAGGGAATGCCCAGAAAGTCTAAATGACCCTTTCGATCATCTAAGACCCTGCATCCGAGTGGGAACTAGCTTTTATTGCTTATTGAGGAAGGGATGTGGAGCAGGAAGAAGCCCACAGCCCCGTCTGTAGCATCCCTATTTCTGTCATCCACAGCTCCTCCCCCAGCACCAGCCTTCCCAGCGACGGTAAGAAGCTTGGCCCTGAAATAGTTCATTTAGGACAAAGGACCTTAGTGCTCCTTTCAGCAAACAAACAAGAGGCCCAGCTTCCAGCGAGGTGGAGTGGGCAGGTATGGTGATGACAGGAGTGTGCAAGCAGGCTTGGCACATATGAGCTCTGAGTTCACCACCTCCATGCAGCCCCCAGGAAATAGAGTGCTCCCAGGGAGGGGGCCTCAGGGGCTAGGTGTGGGGTGCACATGTCGGGGACATGCACACTCTTGTGTTTCCCTGTGACCAGACCAGAGGTGAGACTCATGGACTAGGCTTGGTGGTGTGGCAGAGAGCAAGAAGAGGGGTCAATTGTCTGGCTCTCCACCTACCAAGATCCTGATTTGGGGAGAGTAGAACCTAGCAGCCCCTACTTGTTTCAGTCCAGTTGGGGCTGATGCTCTATAGCTAAGGCAGTGTGGAAAGGGGTCAGGTGACACTGTTTATGGGATGTGTCCATCTAGGCTGAAACCACAGCACTAGAGGCCTGGTAAGAATGTCTACAGAGGGGTATTGGCATAGCAAAGACTGTAGTTGTCACACCTAGCCTGACTGTCTCTTATCCCTCTTGGGACTGAATGCCTGGCTTCTAGAAGCTTTCTGACCCTGCTCTATTGAGTCCCTGGAGCCTGGCAGGCGGGTGTGGCAGCCATTGTGTAAGGGGTGAGCTCACCAACTGTTCCGCCCCAGCCTGCACCAGCCTGCCTGCTGCTGGTTAATCATTGTTCAGACACCCTGGCAGGCATGCAGGCTACAGCGAAGGGCATGACGGGGCAGGGTTGCTTCTCCCAGGTCTCAGCAAAGCTTTTCCACCCAGTAGACCTGAGTGGGTCTGTTGCCCTGGACCCCACAGACAATACTCTGTAATTGGGCTGAGAGCGCTTTTCTTATTTTCTTAGCAGACCTTAGGTAAATAATTCTGATTGAATGCAAGAACATGCCTCTTGCGGTTCCTCTCTTGCTGCAGACTCAGTGGAATTTAGTGGCATATCTGGGACAGACAGCAATGCCCAAAGGTCTTGTCTCAAATCCCAGTTCCACCGTCTACTAGGTGACCTTAGTCAGGCTTTGTAGTGTCTCTGTGTCTTGGTTTCCTGGGCTATGAAAAGGTGCCATTGCTGTTGATGTTGATGCTGTTATTCTCTTAGGACTGTTGTGAGGGCGAGGACAGTCATGAGGTGCCTACTGTGCTAGAAAGCCCAGTGTCTTGAACCAAGCCTAAAACACTCATATCTGGGCTCAGCTAATTCTAAAAAGGGCAGTGAGTGGCCATCAGGTGTGGGCTGGCCTGTTTGTATGCATTGTCTAAGCACCCTTCAATGCCTTTTGTAAACTGGATACAGCTCTCCCTAGTTCTCTTTATGACAATGCTCAGATCCCTGGGGTGCAGGGGAGGTGTGAGTGTGAAGTACCTGTCCAAGGTCACATAGTATAAATGACAAAGGAGAATTTTAACCCTGCATGCGCCTGTGTTGGAGTCTTGTATTCTCACTGTCACCCAGCACTGCCAGGTTTACAGATCAAAGATGCAAATCTGAACCTGCCCAGCAATTAAGTTCTGCCCACACTCCCTGGCATTCTCTTAGCCCATGTGGGGGTGGGGGCGAGGGGTTCGAGGCTGAGTCTGTGAGAATGGGCAAGAGGCCAACAAGGACTCGTTCACTCTATGGGCCTAGAGAACCCCACCTCTTGCCCATAAAGAGACCGGAAGAGCTGACACAGGCCTGTCAGATACCCAGTGGGACTGCAGCTGAGACTCACAATATTTACTACATTTCTTCATTTGTCATAGTTAAGTGGGATGCAAGAGGTGCTTATCTAGAGATTATGGGGGACTTGGAATCTTTTCTCTCACCTCAAACTCCCCATGATGCTGCTACTAGCTGGATAGAAGAAGATATCACTGTTGGATAAACTAAAGGACTTTTTTTTTCAAGCCAAAGCAATGGAGCACTGATTTCCCAAGAAATATTACAGCCATCCAGAAGTTCCTTAGTCTAATTCAGAGGTGTGCCTTCAAGATCAGTCTTGGGAGCCAGATGGCTTGTCCTTGGGCCAGTGGGGATTTGGTGTCCCTTGTCCCTGGAAACCAGCACACAATTGAAGTGGAAGCTTTAGGGAAGAAACTTCAGGCCTTTCTCAGGGAGGGGTCCATGAATGTATACATGTATATGTGCATGTGTGTACAGGCAGGTATAAGTATGCGTGTGCTGGTCAAGAAAAAATTGTTCTTTTCAGATAGGAAAAAAATTACTTAAGGTCATCCCACAGGAGCTTCTGAAACTTCCTCCTGGATCTCCCCCATCCCATGGTGTGCTGGCATTCTTCCTGTGGTATGCCCCTTCCCCAGCTCCAGCTCTCAGCACCCTCTCATCTTCCCTCCACCCATATGTACTCTCAGCACATACCCTGAGATTCACATGCTCCTGAGCTGTTGGTGCCTGAAAATAAAGCTTCCCATGAGCCCTTCTGGCTGGCCACTCTCTCTGTTCACTGGCTGTCTTCCTGTTCCTAAATGAATGGCCACGGCCTGTGATCAAGGAGTCCAGTTTCAGGAAGGAGATAAGTGGTTGAGGCACTTATTCCTCTTGGATATAATAAATACGGCAGAAAAATAAAGACAAGCCTACCTACAGACTCAAGAAACTGATGTGACAGTCTTGGTCATCACGGTGAATTCTAGACCTTGAGACTCTCCTACGTACCTTACAGGCCTTGGGGCCAACATGACCCTTCTTGTCCATGATTGAGGCCATGGAGAGAGGTGGGTGAGATCCAAATAGGGCATCAAGCAAGTTATATTGTGCCAGTGAAGCACGTGGAAGGTGCTGGAATAGTCCTGAAGGAAATGAAATAGTCTCCTCTAACATATCTTGCATCCTCATCACCAGCATTATCTCACACCTGTCAACCCATTTGGGGGTTTAACAGCACATAATGGAGGTACCTGGGAGCTATGAGAAAAATAAGCAGATCCCTAAGGAAGTGGAAGTTTCTAATCTCATCTTCATTTGCACACAAACATGAGCGTTACCCCCAGTATCTTCCTGATCTCAGCAAACTTGGCCTCTTAACAGTCATGGTGTTCTTAAGTAAACATCACTGTTTCCAAGGATCAAGGAGGAGCCGAGTCTTCTGAGTCTTCAGGCATGTTACAATGAAAGGGAACAGCAGTCCACATTCTCCCATGAGGTCCTTTTAATAACAAGTACATGCAAGTCCATCATTTTAGCCTTCCACTAAACTTCAGGGCTTCTCTCTGTCTGTCCCTAGACATGCCAACAAGCACTTTTATTTTTGTTTTGTTTTGTTCTTTGAGACAGGGTTTCTCTGTGTAGCTCTGGCTGTCCTGGACTCATTTGTAGACCAGGCTGGCCTCAAACTCAAAAGAGATTCACCTGCCTCAGCATCCCAAGTGCTGGCATTAAAGGTGTGTGCCACCACACCTGGGTGCCAACAAGCACTTTTGTGTGAGTTCAACCTCTAAGACATGGCTCTATGCTGTCAGCAGGACCAACCAACCTCTAGTTGGGTACGGGGTATGAAGATGCCCAAGAGGGAGACTCAGGACCAATCACAAATAGATCCAGAATCCTTGAATGTCAGGCAGCCAGGGGCTTTCAGATTCTACTCTTGTCCAAGCATGAACGTGGGCACCCATCTTCCCAGCCAGACAGACATAGTTCTTGAAATTATCTAGACTGTTTCATGCTGGTCAGTGAGTTTGGGGGGTAGACTCAGAGAACTGGGTCTGAGGTCCTTTTGCTTACCTCTGGGGTGTGAGGTCAAGTGTTAAGTAATCACCCTGGAGCACCTTAGCTCACACATGGGTACATAGCCACAGACACTGCCCCTAGCCGAAGGATCCTCGGATCCAGCACTGCTGAAGAGAGTCCCTATTGTGGGCTTGGCCTTGGTGCCTTTTGTAGCTTCCTTCCCAAGATGAGACTTGAGGCTTCTGGGTCTTACCAACTGTCTCCAGGCACAAAATCTCTACTGTTGTAACCCACTGCACCAGAAAGACTGTATTTATTTATTCTGAGACAGAGTCTCACTATGGAGCCCTAGCTACCCTGGAACTTGCTATGTAGACCATTCTGGTTAACTCACAGAATGCTGCCTGCCTCTGCCTTCTGAGAGTTGGGATTAAAGGTATATACCACCATGTGGGGCTTGAATTTTTTTTATATTAGAAAAATGTAAACAAATGCAAAATACAGAGAAAAATGAGATGGATCTCCATGTAGCCACTGGCAAATCTCATTAAGTGCCTGCTCACCAATTTTAGTTCATGTCTCCTTCCACCCACTCCCTATTATTTGAAAGCAAATCTCAGACTGCTCGTCTATGTCTGTTCAAGTATCTACTTCTGAAGGGTAAAAAATCTTTTCAGTCTCAAGTATATTACTATCTTGAAAATTAAAAGCAATATAAAAATATCCAATAAGTAATGCTGGATATATATATATATCTGCTGGAAATATATATATGTTATATATAATATATACATAATGCTGGATATATATATATATATATTTTTTTTTCAAAACAGAAGGTTTCTTTGTGTAGCCTTTGCTATCTGAAACTCATTTTGTAGACCAAGCTGGCCTTGAACTCACAGAGATCCACCTTCCTTCTGTTTTCAGAGTGCTGGGATTAAAGGGGTATACTACCACTACCTGGCCAATGCTGGATATTCCTAAGGGTGAAGTAGGCATGTGACTTAATAGGGTCCCTGGAGAGTAAGAGGAAAGGGATTATCCAAGAAAATCAGGTCCCAACCACACATACGAGGCAACTGTTTCCCTAAACACTGCTGTGACAAACACACAGTTGGAAAGGTCATTTTCCTGCTCAAAATCTCTAAAAGCTCCCAGAACCTAAATACAAACTCCCCTTTGTACTGCTTTTTGGAGTCATTGGCATGGCTCTGTGTGCTTCTGTCTTTACCTGATGTCCTGATATCCAGGGATGGCATCACTCAAGGACACTGGGCGCCACTTGCTACTGTTCCTCTTCAGTACCTATTTTGTTTTGGAGGGACTAACACAATGCTTTTCTCCCAAATGTTGAGAGTTCGTCAGCCAGTCTTAGAGGTGTTCAGGAATGGTAGAAAGCCCTGTAGCATCCCACACAGTCAGATACAAGGATATCCTCACACATCAATTTGCTTAAGAAGAGTATGGTACTCCCTCTAAGGGCTCTCTGTGCCTGGAAGAGGCAGAATTTCCTCAGCAACCAGGGTTACTGACTGACTTCCATCCCCACATCTATGAAGCTCATTCAGGGCAGGGCATAGCTCTGAGGAATGACCATAAGTCCTATTGCTTAAGATGAGATGCACAGATAGCTGGGAAATTCTTCCACACCCGACAGGGACCTCATCCACAGCTGTCTCAGGCTGTATGCCCAAGACAGGCTGAACACTGATGCTGTTGGGGCCTGTCACCTCCCTCTAGTGTGTCTTCTAGACAAACCTTGCCTGGCTTCTGTCTGAGCCCAACCTCAACAGGGACTCAGTCAGTTTAGCAATCATGGAGATCTTGCTTGTCTGGGTGGTCCACAGAAATGCCTAGAGCTTGGTCTATCCTTCTATGAGCTACTGGTTTCTCCTTCCTCCTGCTGGCCCTTAAAGACCCTTCCTGTGAAGATACCCTCATTCATTAAATAAATAACTATTGAAAAACTATTATGTGCTAGCTGTGAAGATACCCTCATTCATTAAATAAATAACTATTGAAACCTACTATGTGCCTTCTGAGATCTAGGGATTGGAGTAGACAATAATACAAATACTACCCTACTCCCCCACCCTAGGTTTGAGGGCTCACATGTTAGAAAACATTGCACCCACCCAGACCTTTAATGATGTTTTCATACAGAGCTTGGGGCTACCACCTCTCAAACGTGCTGGGATCCTAATTCAAATTACTTACTTTTTCCTAAGGGACCAGGTGTGCAGACCAGTATGACTTGATAACTTGAGAGAGAGTTCTTGGGATGGTGAAATGGCTCACCCTGTAAAGGTATCTGTCACCAAGCCTAATTACCTGAGTTCAATCCCTGGGAACAGGTTGGGGAAGGAGAGAAACAACTCTTGCAAGTTATTTTTGCATTCCAGGAGCATACCATGGCATGCACCACACACAAACACACAACACACAAATGAATAAATAAGTAAATAAAGAAATAAAATTTTAAGACTTTTTTTTTTTTTTAAGGAGAGCTCTGCCCTGTTATGTCATAAAAGCTTTACTTTGGGCCATCCCTCCAGCCCCTATGTTACTTTCTCCATGAAAAGGAGGTCAATTTCAAGGTGATTTGCCTTTCCAATGGAGGGGACACACACTCTCTATCTCTCTGTCTCTGTCTCTCTCTGTTTTTTGCGTGCGTGCGCGTGAGCACACACACACACATGCTCATATAAACTGTGAAGGGGCCACTGGGAGGAGGGGTCTAAATTTCTACCAACAATCTGTTGAGTTCTATGAGCATTCGTGTGGCTCCTGGAGGGACTCTATTAAGCGTCTACTCGGATTCCATTAAGATAGCATAAGGATGTTACGTTTATCCACATGAAGTATGCACCAATCCTATAAAGATCCAAAGAGTTTTTCAAACAGGAGGCTTCCAGCCTTGGCGTGTGGGTGGATGAGCAAAGAGCTTTGGCTTCAGCGGCCCCCGCCCTATAAACTGTACTGCGCTGCTGTTCCGCTTGCCTCTTTCTGGTGCCCTGCACAGAATCAGTTTAATGAAATGAATTTTTAAAAATGAATAAAAGGAAAACCCCAGAGCAAACAGCACATGGTGTGCTTGGCACACAGTGTCTCTGACATGAAAGGATGTGGGGCGCATCAAAGGTGCCGGAGACAGTCAAGAAGTGCCCGCCCCTCCTGGGGCCAGTGACTTCCAAAAGGCACAAGGGCCACTTCCGGCACCGCCCCCCCCCCCCAACCTAGCCGCCTACGCCAGCATTCTTCTTTCCTGAGTGCTGGGTCCTTGTTGTCAAAGCTTCTTTGGGATCTCACGTTTGAGGTGCAAGCAGGCAGGTGTCTTCTTAAGCCCCATCCATACTGGGCCATAGTCACTGGAGGCCTGCAGGAGGCCGGTCTGTTGGCTTCTGGTCAACTCCGCAGCAGGTTCCCACAAGTGGTGTTCCCCACCCCTGGGTGGTGGAGGACAGCTGCAGACAGACCTCCGGTCAGGCAGCTGGGAAGAAGCGGGGGTGGGGGTGGGGGTAGGGGTGGGAGAGTGGGGGGATAGGGGAAGACAAGAAAGCCAGCTTGAGCTAGGGTTGGGAGGTAGAAGAAAAGAGATGCCTGACCTGTGGACCCGCAACTCCTGAGAGCTGGGAGACTGACACCCACTGGCCCAATTCTTGCAAGTCAAGGCACTGTGTTGTGGTTTATCTTCTTCCTGGATCCAGTGCCCTCAATAGAATTTTCTACACTGATAGAAATGGGTCTTCACTATCCCCCTTCTGGCTCCCAGTAGTCAAATATGACTAATGAGCCCTTAACCATCTCACAACTAAGGAACAAATGTAAACATTTGCCAGATTTTAGTAAATTTTAAGTATTACTTGTAAAAAGCAACAACCTTGTTTGTTTTATTGTTTTGAGATAAGGTCTCAGCCGGGCAGTGGTGGTGTGTGTCTTTAATCCCAGTACTTGGGAGGCGGAGGCAGAGGCAGGCGGATCTCTGTGAGTTCGAGGCCAGCCTGGTCTACAAAGTGAGTCCAGGACAGCCAGAGCTGTTATACAGAGAAACCCTGTCTCGAAAAACCAAAAAAAAAAAAAAAAAAAGGAGAGAGATAAGGTCTCATGTAGGCTCAGCTGACTTTAAACTCACCAAGTATCAGAAGGTCGCTTTGAGGTTCTGATCCCCCTGCTTCTATGTCCGTGTCTCTCCCCCC
>CAJQZJ010033149.1:9935308-9968777 GCA_907164525.1 Lophiomys imhausi
TCTCTCTCTCTCTCTCTCTCTCTCTCTCTCTCTCTCTCTCTCTCTCTGTGTGTGTGTCTGTGTTGTGAGTGCGGCATGAATGTAGGGATACGTGTGTGGTGTGAGAGTGTAGAGACCCTTGAAAAGGACCAAGAATCTGTCAGCTGTGACCCAGCCTAGCCACGGGCACATCGTGCAGGCTCCCACCCTTCTATGGACAGAATGGTTCCTGGATCTGGTTCAGTATAGCCAGGAGAAGGAAGAGGGCAGGAAAAGGAAGGTACACCCCTAAATTTAGAAACTTCTTGTACTTTTTTTGGCCCAGGGCCCTGGTAAGTAAGCCTCCCATGTTAGAGAGCTGATTCCCATGTTTCCATTTGTCTGTCTGTGACACTCCCTCTGTTAGCTGCCGTGGCTGCCCTTTCACAGCCAGGAAGGCATGGGGAAGTTTGAAACTGGAGAGTTCTGGTGGTTGTCCCCAGGCTGTGTGAGGAGTGGGGCTGCTCCCATGCAGGAGTCTACAGCCTCTTGGGAGTCCCACATCTTGTTTATGTCTGTCCAGCTCCTAGATGGAGGGCCACAGTCCTGTGACACATCAGTCTCCAAGCTCTCTCTCTCTCTGTCTCTCTGTCTCTGTCTCTCTCTGTCTGTCTGTCTCTCTCTCATATTGCAGAGAAACCACAAAAGTAGGAAAGCCTGAAGTCCAGGCCATTCAATCCAAAGTTAAATTTAGTTGTTAAGCCCTACATTTTTTTTACCATTTATGTCCCAGACATGTCATGGGAAATACTTTTGCGAAAAAGACTACTACCTGTACTTGAAGGGAAAGCCAGTGACTGCCATGAGTCACTGAGAGAGCTCTTTCTTGGTTCTAGGCAATGGGTTCCATCTTCCTATGTGTCCTTCTCACTTAAACTTCACTACTCCACTAAGCTGCACCCAAACATGGACCATTTGATCATTATAATTTGCCTTTTGGATGTCTGCCTTATGTTTTACATGTCTTCTGTGTAGCTTTCACTTAATTCCTTTCTTGAAAGCAGTTTCTTTTTTTAATAATTTATTTTTTATTTCTTCAAGTTACATCTCAATCACAATCCCCTCCCTACTCCCCCCTCCAGTCCCACCCTTCCACCCTCCTCCCCCTCAACCCCCCATCCTCTTCCCTTCTTTTTTTTTTTTAGTTTAAGGTATTTCTTTACCCCCACAACAGCTCTCCCTTTCAGTCCAACAAATGGTTCTTTCTTTTATAACTATAAATACAATACAAAACAACAGAAATAAATAGGCCACAATTATGAGAGTTATATGGCTTAGCATACATTCCCAATGTCCAGTCCATATGTATTTGGCACCTGACTTTAACAGTCTACTATCTAACCATCTCCATGAGTTTAAAGTTCTATATCTAACTCAGCTTTCATACTAACTTGCCTCACAATTTTAAAAATATCTTCTTAGATCCAGAACACCCTCTTGATTCCTAAACAACTCAAAATTTAACTATGAGACTCTAGGTATCTATTCTTCAACCACCTCAGAGACCTGAGAGGGATAAATATATCTGATTATATAGGAAGTGCAGGGCCTGCAGCTTCCAAAATTAAGAAATGACATACCAGTGGCTGCCTGGGCAGTTCACATTTTCTCTCCATACATTACAGCATCAATCTTCACCTGTTTGGCCCTGTTTCTCGGACAGACATTGATTGTAGAGCAGGAATTATGAAGGACTTACCTACCCTGTCTTGGCAGAGCTAGGCTGTCGACTTACCTTGAAAGCAGTTTCTTAAAAACAAAAACAACCTAACTCCTAAATCCACTTAAAACTTTTTTTACATTTATTTAGTGAGAGAGAGAGAAAAAGAGAGAGAGGGGGGGAGAGAGAGAGAGAGAGAGAGAGGGAGAGAGGGGAGAGAGAGAGGGAGAGAGAGGAAGAGAGAAAGAGAGGGGGGGAGAGAGAAAGAGACAGAGAGAGAGGGAGAGAGAGAAAGAGAGAAAGAGGGAGAGAGAAAGAGAAAGAGAGAGGGAGAGAGGGGAGAGAGAGAAAGAGAGAGAGGGAGAGAGAGGGGGAGAGAGAAAGAGAGAGAGAAAGAGAGGGAGAGAGAGAGAAAGAGAGAGGTAGAGAGGAAGAGCGAGAGAGAGGGAGAGCGAGCACCCCAAGCCTGTAGGCGCTGACTCTAGGCCTGGCAGGAAGCACTGTCCCCACTTACCCATCCTGCTCGTCCATTTTTTAGGGCAGGTTCTCACTCTGTAGTTGACATTGACCCGGGACTTATTATGTCGTCCAGGTTGGTTTCAAAACTCACAACAGCAATCCTGCCTCACGACTTCCTGGGTGCTAAGATTGCAGGTGCACACCACCACACCTGGCTCTAATTATTATTGTTGTTACTACTGTTTGTAATGGTGCTGAGGGTAAAACTCAGGGCCTTGCATGTGCTAAGCATGTACTACAGCACTGGGCTCTACTTCAGTACCGTGTTCTATGCGTACATATGTGTACAGATTTGATCTCCCCCACTTCAGTACCATGTTCTCTGCGTGCATATGTGTACAGATTTGATCTCTACATTATAATTTGAGACAAGGGTCTGTCACTGACTGTGAAGCTCATTGACTGGCCAGATGGGCCAGCCAGTGGGCTATAGGGATCCATTTCTGTCTGTCTCCCCAGTCCTGGTACCACAGGCTTATGTGTCATTACTCCTAGCAGTTTTACATGGGATCGAATGCAGGTCCTTATGCCATATAAGCACGTTATGGAATGGGTCACCTCTCCAGTCTCTAGCTCAGCATGTTTTACAGTAAATTAATTTTTGAGTCAGGGGCTGTTGTGAGTGACTGTCCTCTAGGCTAAGCAACTGTCATTTTGGGGAGTTCAGCTGTGACTTCTTATGAAAGGGTTGTTCCAACTGGGTTTGTACACTGTTTACACTCCCACATGGAAGATAGGGAGGGTCACAAGACCCTCACCTGAGTGTCCAGCCACTCTTTACCACCTGTTGCGTACAACTCTGCCTTGTGTGTGACTTCCAGAAAGGGCTACAGTATATAGGCTGAGGGAGACTTGAGGGGGGGAATTCCATCTATGTGGATATGAGAAAGCCCTTATCTTTGCTAGGTCGACTTTGTGCATGCACCCTGTTTGTTGAAGGAGCACACACACCCCTGTGGTCTAACCCCTGACCTATGCTCTGTAATGAAACCTAATAAACTCATTGATTCCCAGAGGAAACTGTGGTGGAATCCTGCCATTCCTGGGTTTGCCACTGAAACTTAGGTTAGACATCGTTTGTCTCCCTCTGGGAAGAAGCTTTAGCAACAGGTCTCAGAGTAGCCCAGGCTGGCCTTGACCTCCTAGAAGAAATACTATATTTGTTATCATCTTTCCTAAGCAGCTGCAACACTAAACACAACACTGTGCTGGCTGGCTCACACCTGTAAACTCAGCACTCAGGAATCTGAGGCAAATGACTCTGGGTCTGAGCGAGCCATCCTATTCCCATGGTTGCTGTTCTGAGGCATTTTAACCACCAGCTCAAGAGACTGCAATCCACTCACCATCCACTTATGCCTCCTTCCCAAAAGAAGAGCCCTTCTCTGTCTTCTGAGGCTAAAAATGCTGCAGTCTCATTCCCAGTCTCTCTTTGGCCAGTGTGTGGACATCTGGCCCAGCTGTGCCTGCTGAGGTCTAAGCAAAGGTTCCTGAAAGCATCTTGGGTTTCACTTCTGTGTTCGAAAGCTAAATAAACCACAGAAATACTCTACATGTCCCCCAAGGAACTAGCAGATTAAAAAGAAAACAAAACCAAAACAGTGGTAGACACACACGATAGAATATTATCCAGCTCTGAAAAAGAACAGAATCCTGTCATACGTCACAGCATGGAGAAAGCTTTAGGACACTAAGTGAAATCCCCAAACGACAGGCAAGACATGGTTTCATTCACTATGAGGTGTTTCCAGTGGCCAAGTTCATAGAAAGAGTGAACAGAGGGTGGCTGACCGGTGAAGGGGGCAAGGAGATGATTAGTGGGTAGTTTCAGTTTCGCAAGATGATAGGGCTCAGAGGTGGTTACACAACAGGGTGCCTGATTATCGCTGTGCAGTACGACTGAACGGATGTGTTGTTTGTCGTTACTCTGAAGTGTTGGGAATGGATGATGGCGATGGTTGTGCAATGCTGGAATGGCTGAATCACTCCCTTCATGAGAATTCACCACCCTGGACAAAGCATTTTTAAACAAATCTCTTTGTGAGTTACTCTCAAGGTCTTTGGATAAGGTCACATGTGTGTGTATGATCCCCTGTGCTCTGGCAGCTCTTTTGTAGACATGAAAGAATGTGTCTAAAGGCCAAGACCAGGCAGATCTGGAGAGAACCCAGGTTTCTTCTAAATTTGCCTGGAACTGCTTCCCTTAGGTTGGTTATGTGAGCTTAGACATTTTATTCATTAAAAAATTACATTTTGATTGATTTTGTGTTGATATGTGCTCCCCTATGTGGAGGTCAGAGGACAGCTTGCAGGAGTCCGTTTTCTCCCTTCACCATGTAGGTCCTGGGTTCAAACTCAGGCCCTGAAGCTTGGCAGCAACTGCTTTTACACACTGAGCCATCTCGTGGTCCCTTATTCATTTTTAATTGGGGTGGGTTGTTGCTTGCTTCAGAAACAAAAGAGCCAGAGGCTTCCTGTGTAATCAGGACTAGAGACAAAAAAGAGAGGTACAAGTTTCAGCAAGTAGTTCATCACTATTGAAAAGCATTTTTGCATACCACATAGTGGGGGCGCCCCACACCAGAGGGGTAGGATAGGTGGGAGAGGGTGTAGAAGGTGGGAGGGTGGGACCGAGAAGGGTGGAGGGAGGGGGCTGTGATGGAGAGGTAACTTGAAGTAATAAGTAAATGTAATAAAAAAAAAATCCACTATACCACTCCCTCATCTGCAGAAATAAGTATCCTACAACCTGAGAGACTGTAAATTTATTGTCCCGATCTGTGGATTGCCACAAAGCTAAGACACTAAGTCAACCCTGGTCTCAACCTCTCAAATCACACCACCGAGTGCTTCAAGTGGGAAGAGAGGTTCATTTCTCATTGTTCCCACTTTGGGACCCCCACTACCTTCTTTTTTTTTCGAGACAGGGTTTCTCTGTGTAGCTCTGGCTGTCCTGGACTTGCTTTGTAGACCAGGATGGCCTCAAACTCACAGAGATCTGCCTGCCTTTGCCTCCCAAGTGCTGGGATTAAAGGCGTGTGCCCCCATGCCCAGCCCCACTACCTTCCTATCAGTGACACTTCTCCTGGGTGCTGGTGCCAGGATACAGACCATGCATCTTGTGACCTCCGGACACAGCTGACCTAGAACCGGATACTCTACAGGTGCTGTGATGAACCCTGAATGGGACATATAAAGAAACAAGCAGAGAAGCCAGGGATCGGGCACCTGTGGCACTCCTCCAGCCCATCTTGAGTCCCTGCGCTTCTCCACCTTCTCCTTCACGCCCATCACTAGTCAGGCCTGCCTCCCCATGTAAGTGCACCACCACTTATCCTGGTACCTTGAGGCTGGCCTCCTTTCTTCCTGAATCCTTTTGCCGCCTATGTGGCTCTATCCCTACCCTCCAGGCCCTCACCACCACCTCTCACCTTGCCTTCTGTGTCCTGGCATCTTTAGCAACCCTGTCGCAAAAATGGTCCTTTAGCCTTTTAATGACCTCGCTTCAGCACTTACCAGGCTGGGTGCTTGGGCCCATGTATTGCAGGCTGTGATCCCAGGGGCAGATCAGAGACCCTGGGGTCACTGCAGACCAGCCCATCAGACATAGGTAACAGCACTGGAACAGAGGCCTGGGAACCACACAGCTCCTCTGGCAGCCAGATCTCTGCTCAGGAAGTCAAAGGAAGGCTCCTGCACCTCTGCCATCTGCCGTCCATACACATTTCAGAACTTGCTTGGCATGGAGTAGATGTAATGTGTAATGGAATGGGCATTTGGGCCCAGGCTTCCTTCTCTCTTAGCTTCAGTGTCTTTAAATGTCACCTACTACAGAGGGGACCCATGAGAAACCACAGGAACATTGTGTTAAAAGGCTTTTTTTTCCCTATGCACTAGTGACCAATTTGAGGATATATGGACAAAGGAAAAAAAGTCTTTCTAATGCAATTAAAATTCACAAAATAATTGGGGCTGGTCCTAAAAAAAAATTCCGAAAGACATTGAGAAAATTATAAAAAGGAAACCCAGCCGGGCAGTGGTGGCGCACGCCTTTAATCCCAGCACTTGGGAGGCAGAGGCAGGCGGATCTTTGCGAGTTCGAGGCCAGCCTGGTCTACAAAGTGAGTCCAGGACAGCCAGGGCTACACAGAGAAACCCTGTCTCGAAAAACCAAAAAAAAAAAAAAAAAAAGGAAACCCTCAAGGGGTGATGTAGACAACCTTGAGAAATTGCAGTATCATGCAGATGTCCACTGGGACATTGCAGCACAGCATGCACACTCGTCTCACGGGGAGTCTTGATGACGATTGACAATGTGATGATTAATTGTCACAGTAAGAGGGCAAGAAGACCATTTTGAAGAGGAACTTATTATCCCAGTAGACTTCAACACACAATAAAACTTAAAGAGTCTGATTTGTGAACTGGGCGACTCAAAACCAATTTGGTAGCTGCTCCACAGGGGCAGATGGAGACTCTCACACATGAGCAAAGAAGAAAAGCAAAGAATAGGGTTCACTCAATGGTTGCCTGGTTTGTCCCATTGGGAAGCCTCTGCTCTGTAAGTTTCTGATTGGTTGGGCTTAGCTTCTGTTTTTCTTTAACATAGACAAGAAGAAACAGCTTGTGTTAGTTTTCCTGTGTCTGGAACTCAAGGAAGGTTGAGGTCATTATGGATCTAACTGGCTTTGTTCGCTCAGGTCTTCATTTTAGCATACTTTAGTAAAACTTACCATGGAGTTATAAAATTACCAAACAACATATGAGAGATGTGTTGGTCCGCAACTGTAACCCCAGGACTCAGAGGGCAGAGCTCATTTTGAGGCCAGCATAGACTACATAGTAAGTTTGAGGCAACCTGGGCTACAGAGTTAGACTCTGTCTCAACAAACAAACAAGATGAGAGGGAGGGAGGGGAGAAGAGAGAGAGAGAGAGAGAGAGAGAGCGCTAATGGATGGAAATTTAGTGTATGATGAATTTGGTGTTTCCAGGGAATGACAGAACACTGTTACAGCTGCAAAGCATGGGGTCAGGTTGGTTCTGTTTCACACTAGTGATGAACTCCAGACCACACACACGTGTGTGTGTGTGTGTGTGTGTGTGTGTGTGTGTGTGTGTGTGTGTGTTCTTATGCACACATACATGGCACACATTGTGGAGGTCAGAGAACAGTTTATGGGTGTCATTTCTCTCCTTTCAATGTGTGAGTCTCAAGAATCAAACTCAGGTCCTCAGACTTGGTGGCAGGTCCCTTTACCCACTGAACCATATTTCTGGAATCTTCATAATTTGCACAGGTTGCTCTCTAACTCCTGGGGTCAAGAGATCTTCTTATATTAACCTCCTAGTAGCTCAGATTGCAAGTGCACACACACACACTCATGCACACATGGACACACACACACACACTTTTTCTGGTGGTAATTTTCATGTTAAGTTCATGGCCACAAACCTCAAATGATCACATAACACAACCTGGTAGTCCTAAGTCCTTCCCTCATAAGTTTAATTTTTTTTCTCAGTGGTTATTTTATCCACCCCTCACATTTCCCACATTCCCCCACCGTATCATATCCAACTCGTGACCTTGCTAGCACTTAAACAAAACAAAACAAAAAATTGTTCACAGACAGCTGGGCCTTCCATTACAAACTCTCCAGTCATCATTGTTTCTGTGCCAACCTTAATTTCTCCTCACTTTGCCTCCCTGGTCCTTACAGAGAGTAGTCACTCTATCTTCCTGTCACCTTGCTGGGGACCACACTCCAGTTCTGCAGTTATCTTCTCTCTTCTCCATCATTTGATTTTTACCTTTCTTCTCAATTTCATCAGCTCACAAGCATACTGTTATTTACCCTATTGAAATTTTAATCTCTTTTCCCACATTCCTTCCTGAGGCTACCATCATGTCTGCTCACAATGGCAGATATATAAGTGTCATTAAAACAAACAAGCAAGCAAACAAACAAACAAAAAACCCACTTAGGCCTTCTTGCATTAGCCCAGTACTCCTGCTGGTAATAAATACAAATTCCGTAGGTTAAGGACCTTGTCTATATTGCAGCCACTGTGTCCCCAGGACCCAGGACAGTACTGCTGGTACATGTAGTAGAGCTTCAATAAGTATTTAGTGAGTGTTTTACATATGCGTGTGAGGGAAGAACTGGGTGAATGTAGAGAGCTGCGACGTGCCGCGCCCCAAAGATGGCGCCGGTTTCCGCCTTCCACCAGCCCGATGGTGAGCGCTCTCGGTGGTAAACAAGTCCATATTTGGTTAAGACCACTGATCAGGCTTGCTTCCGCATACGTGGGCCTGTAAGATAGCACCACGTGGCTTTACTTGGTTGGCTGTTCATATAGTATTTAGCCTGTGGGTTGGGTCTGCCTGATCATTCGGAAGACTGTTTTCAAGGGACCTGAATAAACTGCTTGAGAAGAGCTTTTGCGAGTTGCGTCGTTCTTGCTGGTCGAGGTCGACGCGACAGGTGAATACCAAAATGTACAGCTCTTCTTCTTGAGAGCAGGTAGGAAATTGGGAATACCACCTGAAGTTGACTTTAGCTAAACCACATTGTCTGGAAAACAAAAACAAAACAAAAGAACATAAACATGTTAAAAACAAAAACCTGAGGCTGGAGAGATGGTTTGGTGGTTTAAAGCATTTGGTGTTCTTACAGAGGACCTGGGTTCAATTTCTAGCACCATGATAGCTCAGAGCTGTCTGTGACTCCAGTTCCAGGGGATCTGATGCCTCTTCTGGCCTCTGAGAGCAATAAACACCTACATGGTACACAGAGACCCACTTGACAAAAAACCCATACAGATAAAATTAAAAAAAAATCTTTATAAAACAAACAAATGAAAAACTGAAACAAAACAAAACAACAACAAAAACAAAAAACAGGAGCCTGCCTGCCTTTCACATGCTGCTTAAGAATCTAACCCCAAAGCAAACACTTGTGTCTGTAAACTGGGAAAGAGTATACACAGGGCAAAGAGACCGTGTGAGAGGATATCTTCAAAGAGAGACTCCCAGTGTGCAAGAAGATGCTTGCAAATCTCACTTGATAGGGGTTAATATATAGAACACATATACCTCGCATACAGCTCATCAATAAAAACAAACACCCCAGTTCGAAAGTGGTCAAGGAAGACATTGGACCAAAGAAGAGTAGACATTTCTCGATGCTCAATAAACATTGAAAACGCTTTTCTCCAAAGAAGATGCAGAGGGACCACAAGCCTGTGAAAGGATGCTCAACCTTAGGAGACATCAGGGAAGCCCAAGTCAGAAGACAGCATTTCACTTCGCTGGGCTGGCTGCTGGGATTTTGGTTTTTGTTTTCCTTTAAGAAGGTTTAGTGAGTTTGTGGACAAACTGGAACCCTGTGAGTTGCTGGTGGGAATGTAAAATGGTACAGTTGCTATAGAAAAGAGTTTGGCGGTGGCTCAAAAAGCTAACCATAGGCATGCCGCATGTCCTGTAGAGATGGCTCAGTGGTTAAGAACACTGGCTGCTTTTTCAGAAGACCTGAGTTCAATTCCCAGCACCCACAGGCTAGCTAACAACTCAAGTCCCAGGGGTATCCAACATCATCTTCTGGCCTCTAGATACCTCTACCTGTTGTGTACACACATCTATGCAGACAAAACACCCATATATGTAAAATAAAATTAAATATGAAATATAAAAAAAAATTTTTAAAGAGAAATGCCACATGACCCAGCAACTCCACTTCTAGGCATACACCTGCAAAGAGCTGAAAGCAGTGATCTAGACACACACTTGTACAATGAGAATCGCAGCATTATTCACAACATAAAAAGGGGAAGCAATGTTAATCCCAGCTGAGTGGATAATGAAACACAGCGTTCATGTCGAGGGAATACCTGGGGCCTCAACCTAGGTAGGCTACATGCATGCAAGGCAGACATTCTGATGCTGATACAGCCCCAGCCCAATGCAAGCCAATGCTATCTATCCAGCCTTGTGGAGGAAGGGAATGCTGGCACATTCTACAGCAGCACAGACAAACTGAAAAGATTTGGTAAATGAAACAAACCAGATGTAAAAGGATAGATGTCATATGAGTTCACTTATGTGAGCAACCTGGAATAGCGAAAGCCACCAGTGAGAAAATAGAATAGAAGGGGATGGGGGATACTGCTTAATGAGGATAGATTGCTATTAGGGATGATAAAAGCATCCTAGAGATGAACAGGGGTGGTATTCTCATTACCTGTGAATGTTTTAATCCACAATTGCCCTTAAAAAGAGTTAGAGTGGTAAACTTGGGGTTATGTATATCTCATCCCTTGCTATGGCTTGAAGAGCATGTTCTTCAAGGGTTCACAGGTAGCTTAGCACCTATCACGGCAATTTTAAGAGACAACTAGAACTTCAAGAGAGGGATACAGGATAACTAGGTTACGGGGGGCACTCACTGTCCTTGGAAGGGATAAAGGTAGTTCTTGGGGAACCTCAGTAGTTGTCAGGAGAGAGGGTTGTGAGCTGGGGGTGTTGCTCAGTTGGCAGATTGCTTGGGTAGAAAGTATGAGGCCTTGAGTTCAATTCCAGCACCACAGAAACTGTGTGTGCATGTGGGGTTCACGCCTATAATTCCAACACTCATGAGGTGGACACAGGAGGATTGGAAGATCAAGGTCATCAATATATAGAAAGGCTACCCTGGTTTATGTGAACCCTGCCTCAAAAACAACAATACGCAGAAGTAGGGGGGAGAGAATAAAAGACCAAATTGGTTCCTTCACAGTCTCTGTCTTCCTGCTTCATTATGTGACCTTTCCTTCATGTACACAGCCCTCCATGGTGGCGTTCATAAAGTGGTGATCCAGACAAGAGAGTTCCCATCAGAAGCTGATTCAATAGAACTCTCCAATTGGAGACTTTCAGTCTTCACAATCAAAAGCTAAATAAAATAATCTTTTAAAAAATTTTAATGTTTATTTATTACTTTAATTTACATCTCCATCACAATCCCCTCCCTCCCACCCTTTCCCCCTTCTCCCTCCTATCCTACTTCTCTGGTGTGGGGTGTCCCTATATATCAGTCCCTTTCAGTTCAGCAGCCATAGGAGGGCTAAGAGTTTCCTCTTGCACTGGGGGGGGGGGCTACATGGCAGCTCCACTAAGGCAAAGTGTCCCACCAACAAGTAACAAAGTCTATGTTCCTGTTTCTTTCAGTCTCTTGGTTGTAGGATAATTATCCTGTACTATATGGCTAAAATTCAGTTATAAGTGAATAGATGCCATGTGAATCTTTCTGGGTCTAGGTTAGCTTACTCAGTATGAACTTTTCTAGTTCCATCCATTTGGCAGCAAATTGCATGATTTCCTTGTTTCTAATGGCTGAGTAGTATTCCACTGTGTAGATGTACAACAGCATTTTTTAAAAAAAATCCATTTATCGGTTGGAGGGCATCTGGGTTGTTTCCAGTTTCTAGCTATTACAAATAAAGTTGCTATGAACATAGTTGAGGAAACATCCTTGTGGTTTGGTGAGGAATCGTTTGGGTTGATACCCAGAAGTGGTATGGCTGGGTCTTGAGGTAGAGCTATTCCAAGTTTTCTAAGATATCTCCAGACTGATTTCCATAGAAGCTGTACAAATTTGCACTTCTACCAGCAATGGAGGACTGTTCTTCTTTCTCCACAACCTCACTAGCATGTGCTGTCATTTGAGTTTTTGATCTTAGCCATTCTGACAGGTGTGAGATGGAATCTCAGAGTCTTCTTGAGTTGCATTTCTCTGATGATTAAGGATGTTGAGCATTTCTTCAAGTGTCTCTCAGCCATTAGAGATTCCTCTTTGTGAATTCTTGGTTTAGCTCTTTTCCCCATTTTTTTGATTGGGTTATTTGATTTCTTGGTGCTTAATTTCCCGAGTTCCTTATAAATTTTGGATATTAACCCTCTGTTTGATATGGGGTTGGTAAAGATCTTTTCTCAATCTGTGGGTTGCCGTTTTGTTCAAATGGCAGTGTCCTTTGCCTTACAGAAGCTTTTCAGTTTCATGAGGTCCCATTTATTGATTGTTGATCTCAGGTCCTGAGCTGTTGGTGTTCTGTTCAGGAAGTTGTCACCTGTGCCAATGAGTTCAAGGCTTTTCCCCACTTTCTCTTCTATTAGATTTAGTGTGTCGGGCTTTATGTTAAGGTCCTTGATCCACTTGGACTTAAGTTTTCTGCAAGGTGATAAATATGGGTCTATTTGCATTCTTTTACATGTTGACATCCAGTTAAAATAATATTCTTTTTTTTCTGAAACAGGGTTTTTCTGTAGCCCTGGCTGTCCTCAACTCCCTCTGTAGACCAGGCTGGCCTTGAATTCACAGAGATCCACCTATCTCTATCTCCCAAGTTCTGGCCTTAAAGGTTTGCACCACCACGCCTGACATAAAATAATATTCTTAGTAAACTTCTAACTTCAAGTATTTTATTATAATAACTAAACACTGGTCAATACACCACTCCACACAGAGTGAAGGGATTTGTTATTAGTCCTTTTCCCTGTTATTCAGTACACTCCCACCTAGATTATGAAGGCAGATTTAAAAAGATTCAACCTTATTTTCAGATACCCTCTCCCCTAGTTAGCACAAAAACAGGAAGGGAAGTAATGTTGGAATCTAAAAGACGGTCACCAAGATCTGCATTCTGGTTTCTGCATATTATGTACTCCAGTGAGCTTTGCCCATTTCCAGAAACTCTGTGAGAATTGGAACCCCAGGCAACTCTGTCCATCCCATGCCCCAATGGGATGTGTGCCCATGATCAAGACAGGCCTGAAGGACACAGATGGCAGAGCTTGTCAGCAAGTAGGAAGTGACAGGGTGGTCTGTGGGGAATTCATTTGCCAATTAGCGGCTTGTCTTACCCCAGTCTCTGGCCTCCACATGTACAGGGTTTAAATCTACCCTCATGCAGCTGAATATTACATCCGGATCTGCCAGGCAACCCTTGAAAAGCCAACCATGAACACCAAATGAACCTCGGGTCTCAAGACATTTTCCACATCACACATCCTTCTAGACACTCACGGACTAATTCCTTTCCATGTGCTTCAGGAAATGCACCAGGAATAAATCAAATTAACTCCACCAGTGTCCCTTCACTTAAAGGAGCATGTGTCTCCCATCAAAAATGGCTACAAGGCAGTGAGCAGCCTTTTAAGTAAGCTTTATAACCTCTTTGGTTTTCAGTATAAAATTTGAAATTTATTTTTTGAAGGCAAGATTTGGGCATCTAGACACAACTTTTGAAAGTCCTACTTGAGGTCTAGAAGATCCAGGTATATCATATATGGAAAATATAAACACAAAGAAACTCAATAAGATGTACATATTAATAACACTAGCCTGTAAGACAGCGATTCTCAACCTGTGGGTCATGACCCCTTTGAGTTGAGCGTCCTTTTCACAGGGGTTGCCTTAGACCATCGGAAAATACAGGTTTTTACATTACAATTCATAACAGAAGCAAAACTGAGAAGTAGCAGTGAAAATAATTTTATGATGGGAGGGTCACCACAACATGAGGAACTGTATTAAAGAGTCGCAGCATTAGGAAGGTTGAGAACCACTGCTGTTAGAGAAGGACAAGTCATTGGATGCTGTGTTCAAGTCAGTCTCATGTATGTGAGGAAAGTGGGGGGGGGGGTGGACTGGCACAGTGCCAGGAACCTGGTGCAATACCATCGCACCTCTTTGTGTCCAGGCTGAGTTCCAGCAGCCCCAAAGCCTCAGGTCTGTGGCCAGTGTACTGCAAAGCTGGAAGCTTGTCTCTAGTGTGTGGGATTTTAGGCAGTGGGACCTTTAAGAGGAGGGGTCTGGCTAGCTCTGGGGACTCTAGCCCCTTGAGTCTGTCAGTGCTGTCTTCTTCAGGGAGTAGGTGAGGTATCAGGGAAGTGGATTAATGCCCAGGAGAATGAGTGGTTATAAATCAAGTTTGAGTGTCTCTGTTCACCTTCTTATACCTGTGCACAGTACCTGTGCCCCGACTACATGCCCCTCGAAGTTCCCATCTGCTTCTGTGGGGTGCTTTGATGAGGCCAGGGAGACTCACAGGATGCTAGTGCTGTGGTGTTTTGGACCCTCCAGCCATCTGAATTGTGTGTCAAATGTATAAGTTACTCACTCTCAGGTGTTTGTTATAGCAACAAAATAGAGTAAGTTTATTGAAGTACCCATTTTTTTTAGTGCCTTTCTCATAAGAGTTTTTTGATAATTTCCTCTTCAGTTCCTCTGAATACATTACCATAAAAATAGCTCAGAGGTTTGTGTTCTGAAAGACTTTGCCCAATTTTTCATTCAGTTCATTTTTCTTATGTCTTTACAAAGATTGCTGCATATTAATTATATAAAATAATAGGTTTGTTAATGATTTTTCATGTATTCAGACTACATAACATTTGTATACTTTGGGTCATATTGACAGCCCCATCTCTCTCTTGTCCCCACTTCTCCATCTCACCAATCCTTTCTCTTCCTGAATGATCTGCTTACCTCCCTCCTTCCCTCCTTCCCTCCTTCTCTTCCTCCCTTCTTTCCTTTCTTCCTTCACTCCTGCCTCCCTCCATCCCTCCCTCCCTCTCTTCTTCCCTCCTTTCTTGCTAGACTGGCTAACTTGTGAGCTCCTGGTATCCACTTGACCCCTCCTTTGCAGTATTAGGACTATAGACTCCTGCTACGATGCTCAGTAGGAGCCTAGTATAAATACTTTCATCTATCTGCTTATCAGTAGAGCACCTGCATGTGGAGGTCAGAAGACAACTTGAGGGAGTCAGTTCTCTCCTTCCACCATGTGGGGCCCTGGGGATTGAACTCAGGTCCTCAGGTTTGGCAGCAAGCGCCTTTACCCACTGAGCCATCTCACTGACCCCTCTCCCCGCTTCTTGGTGGGTGCTGGGATCTGAGTCCATGTCCTCATACTTATCAGTGAGCACATTACCCACAGAGCCATGTCCCTAGCCCACTGCTACATGGGTGTTCCTGGCATTCACAGAGCTTCTCAGACCCTTATAGACAAATCGGCAGTATCACTTATCTCCCATAGATGTGTGCATGCATACCTCAGAGACATTGCAAGTTTTGTTCCCAACAACCAAAGTTAAACAGGTGTGGAGGTAAATTGAGTCACATCCGGTTATGTTTGTGTTAGACTATCATCTGTGAAGTGTGCAATAGCACTGTGTCTAAAGAAACAATATCTAGAACTTAATTAAAACTACTTTACTGCTGAACTGGGAGATGGCTCAGTTTGGAAAATGCTTGCATTACAAGGATGAGGACCTGAGTTTGGACCCCTGGAACCCATATACAATCTGGGTGAGGTGTCCTGTGTCTGCAACCCTTGTTGGGGAGTGAGAGACAGGTGGATCCCTGAAGCTTAGTTGTCAACCTGCCTAGCCAATGGGTGAGCTCCAGGTTCACCTGGGAGAACTTGTCTAAAAAGTATAAGGTGGAGGGAGGGTGATTGAGAAAGACACTTAATATCTACCCCTTGACTCCATGCCCATGTGCATATGCTCACACACACACACACACACCTGTACACATACACACTTACACACACACACAATCATATACACACCCACCACCCATACACACATACTTGTACACATAGACACTTACACACACACACACTCATACACACACCACCCATATACACCCATAACCCATACACACACATACCTGTACACTTACACACAGTCATACACACACCTGTACACACACATATACCCACACACACCCCCCACACACCCATACACAAATGCACATACACATACACACACCTGTAGACTTACACACACACAATTAACACACACACATATACCCCCACATACACCCATACACAAACACACCCACACATAACACCCATACACACTCCCCCCTCACACACACACTTGAGAAACAACTTTTTAATGGCCAGGCATAAAAAGAAACTCCTTATTTGAGTTTTATTAGAAAACCACAGTAACCAAGTCACAGCCTTGGATGCCACTTCTAAGTCTCGCTGTCTCCCTACCTCCTCCGTAGCTGCAGCCACTTCCTCCACTGAAGCAACCCCTTCAAAGCATCTGTAAGGGCTGAAGTCAACTTCTTCCCAGATCTTCCTAATGTTCCATTTTGACCCCCACAAATCTTTTTTTTTTTAAGCATTTCACTGTGAACTATTTCCACAGAGTGTCCTAATTACTTGGCCCAGATTCATGAGAGAGATGGCTATCTATGGAGCTACAGCCTTACTAAGTGTGTTTGTTTCTTACCTCATAAGATTTGGGAGTCATAGGGCTGGAGAGATGGCTCAGTGGTTAAGAGCACAGACTGCTCTCCTAGAGGACCCGGGTTCAATCCCCAGCACCCACATGGCAGGTCACAACTGTCTGTAACTCCTGTTCCAAACAATCTGACAGACACACATGTAGTCAAAACACCAATGTACATAAAATAAATAAATTATGAAAAAAAAAAGATTTGGGAGTCACCATTACTCCTTAGTTCCTGGGATGTAGATGTTATGTTAGCATGCAAAGAGCATTCATGTCAGAGTAGGACTTCTAGAGCTTTCGGGTGACTGGGTCTATTTCAGATTTTAAGAATAACCTTCCCTGACCCCCAAGCAACAGATTTCGACAGTGGCTTTAAAATATTCAGTAGATCATGTTGTAAGCAGATGTGTTGTCTTCAGGGCTTTGTTGTTCCACATATAGAGCACAGGGACACTATGTTTCATGTAATTCTTTTCTTAACATTTATTTATTTATGTATTTAAATTTTTATTGAGGATGTGGATGTGTTCATACACACACATCTGCATGCCACATCTCATGGTGGAGGTCAGATGAAAACTTCTCCGTTCTTTCTTTCCACCATATATGTTTCAGGGCTTGAACTCAGGTCATCATGCCTGGTGGCAGGTGCCTTACCTACTGAGCCTTCTTGTTGGTAATTCTTCTTACTTTTCTTTATTATTTATACATTTAAAAAATTTATTTATTTATTTGCGTGTGTGTGTGTGTGTGTGTGTGTGTGTGTGTGTGTGTATGTATGCATGTGTTTGCACATGCAGGTCACAGAGGCCAGAAGAGAGCATGGTATTGATTCCCTAGAGCTAGAGTTACAGTTATAGCCAATTATGAGGCTCCTTCCGCTATGTGAGTGCTGGGAGCTAAACTTGGGTCCTCTTTAAGAGGACCAAGTGCTATTAAACTACTGTGCCATCTCTCCATCCTCTGGATGGCAGTTCTTAAGGGCTGTGGGATTTTGGGAATGGTACATGAACACTTTCTTCAGTGCTGTGCTGACAGTTGTATTAGCTCCTAACAAGGGAGTCAGCTTGTCCTGTGACATTTTAAAGCCAGGCTTCTGACTTGTCACTAGGTACATAAGTCCTCATTGACACTGTCTCCCACAGATAACACTGCTTTGTCTACACCAAAAACTCTTTCTGGCTAGCTAGGTAACTTCCTGACACCATGCTTGTATGCCTCTGCTTCCTGTGCATTTTGATGCTTGGAAATGGCTTCTTTTCTAACACCTCAAGAGACAGCCATGCCCTCTTCAAAACAGCCTTTGCAGAACGGAAGTTGGGTCTTGCTTGGGATTAGGCATGGCCAGGGAGATGCATGGCTCCTCTGACCTTCTATCAAGACCACTTTAACTCTTTTCCATATCGGTGATCACATTTCACTCTTTGGCCATGTGTATGCTTGCAGACAGAGCCCCTCTAACAGCCTTTGAGAGCTTTTCATTGGCACTCACAATGTGGCTGTTGGTGTGGGGGGGGGGGAGCTCTGGCCTTCATCCTGTCTCTGCTTTTGACATGCCTTCCTCATGAATCTGAGTTAGGTGTTGTGACTCTTCCATCTGAACAAATACTCGGAAGCCGCTGTAGGGTTATCAGGTGAGATATAACTTCAATACTATTATGTCTGTAGAAATTGGGAGGCCTGAGCAGAGATGGGAGGAAAGTGAGACACAGTCTGTTGGTGGAGCAATCAGGGCATGTTTGACAGTTATCATCTTTGTTGTCTCATATAGGTGTGGTTCCTGGTGCCTCAGAAACAATTAAAAGTCACCATGACACCATGACAGATATCACCAGGGTGACAGAGATGTGAGGTTGGACACAGGCTGCTGGGGAAAATGGTACTGCTGGACTTGCTTAAGGAGGGTCACCATAAACCTTCAATGTGGGACGCCAGGTTGAGACACAACAAGACTAGGCGTGCCTGTCTATCCTCTACACTAACTATGAAGAAGTGAGTGAGTCAGTGATAGGAACATGTAATGAGAAGGAGGACGTGGCTTCCAGAAGGCTGAAGAGAAGAAACAAAACATGATGTGGAGTCTGAGATGCTCATTCATTTATTCATCCTCTTGGCAGACACCTAGGGTGTTGCTTGTGGTCCAGGCACTGCTCCGGGCTATGGGGATCCTTTAGGAGCTAGCAAAGTCTCTTTCCCTGTGGGACTTCCTCCTCATAGTTAATGAGTGAGGCTGGAAAGGGGGTTCTGAAAAGTGCAGGCCTGGGAGAGCAGAAGTGAAGAGCTGAAGCAGGAAGAAGTTGGGACCCCCAAAGGACAGACAGGTACTATCTGGCTAGAGCCCAGGAAATCAGGAAAAGGTGAATCTGCCCTCTGTTCAGGGGCCTTGATCACAGTCTGTGACTCGGGGTACCAAGCTTGCATCACAACAATGTGCTATTGTTGGCAGTTCCATTCCCAATGTAACAACACTTGAGTCTTACCCCTGGTGTCTGGGGGCTTGCTCGGCTGGGCATCATCTGATGGACTGACTGTGACTGTGTCACGGCATATGTATCACAGATGGTAGTGGCCTTAGCAAGCCAGCCATAACAGCAAAGACTTGTACTGAACCTAGAGTCTAGAAGTCTCTCTCATGTTCCTAAATATGGCAGCATATATTTATTTCATTTGAAAATGGTTAAATTACATTTACTTATTTATTTTATGCCTGCACGCATGGCCGCTGCATGCATGTGGAGGTCAGAGGGCAAATGCCAAGAGTTGGTTCTCTCAAACTCAGATCTTCAGAGTTGGCTGCAAGTTCCCAGACCTGCTGACACATTATATTTAATTTTCACTCTCCATCTTACACGTGGGAATGCTGATATTTACAGACATAAGTAACTTAGTAAGTGGCAAGTCTTACTCTATGCTCTTTCTAATCTGTGACGCAAAGTGAGACCTTCATCCCCCACTCCCCCATCCCTGTGGACCTTCATCTTCTTCTACGGTGGAGGTGGAAAGACTAGTGAAGTGATGGGAATCTAAGAGTCGATGGAAAAGAATCAAGCACTGCTCTGGAACAGTGGTTCTAGCTGGATGAAGGAAGAGGAGTGAACACCGTGAGCCCTCCACGCGTGTCAGTTACTACACCACGTCTGTCACATTCATGATGTCATTTAACCCATTTGTCCCAGTGAACCCATGAGCTTGTGCACCCTCATGGACCGCATGCTGTTGGGGAGTAGTGGGTGAGGTGGGGTTGCGGTGCCTTCCAGCTCACTGCTGAGCTGCTGAGCTTCGGCAGAGTGAGATCTACTAGCTGTCTTCTGAGCCAGAAGCTGGCCCTTGACAGTGCCTTGTTCTAACCTTGTGACCACTGGGAACTTTAGACTCTTTGCTACAGCATAGCGCACCAGAACGCCACCACGTGGGGGTTCTGGTGTTGTCTCCTCTTCTGTGAACCTGCCCAGCCTAGTACTCAGAGCTCAGTAGACAGGCCTCCCCAATGGCATTTCCTTTCATTTACCCCTTATTCAATTTAGAGTTTTGTTGAGTGAATTTCTGTTAAGCAAGGGATATCTGTACTCAAATTACACCAACTGCTACTTTCAGGGCAAGAGGTTATGTGTGAGAGACTTCCTCTTACAGTGGGCGAGGAGCAGCCAGGGAAATGGAGGAGAGGGTTGGTCCAGCTACAAGGGTCACAAACCGTCCTGGAAAAAGAAAACAACAATGAGAAAACTCAGGCCTTTGTCTTGTCTCTTTGTCGGGGACCAAAGTCATACATGCGTATATATATGAGAGCCCCTCATGTGACCACGCCAGTACTTTAAAGCCAGTACCTCTGAGCAGTGGTCTCAAAACAAAATAATTGCATGCAGACATTGCTTTTGATCACATTCTAATGCCGATTTACAGCTCGGCTTCCTGGTAACCCCAAAGAAAGCCCTAATCAGGGAGTGTGCAGCAAAGCTTAGAATTTTGAGTCCATGGGAGTGGGTGTCTGCAAGCACACATTTGCACAAGGGGGCAGTGAGCTTGATTTACTCATTTTAGTTCTCCTTCCCCAAATTAAGTTCTCTTGTGGCCGCTGAGGTATTTTGCTCTGAATGGCTCTGTTGAGCACTGGAGGCAGAAGACAATTTTTTTTTTCTTTTTTGTGGTTTGCTGCAGGCCGTTTTTCCATTCTGTTCTTTTACTGTGATCATGATCACTTCATTACCTACCCCTGACGGGCTTTCTTTAGGTTCCCGTCTGTTTTTAATAAGAAGCAGACGAAAAACAAAGTTTCGGTTGTGTTTGAAAGCTTCAGCATTTACCCACGCGGCCCCCTCCAGAAATAAGAGGTTAAAGAATTTTATTTGTCTTTTGAGGTTGTGAGGTTTGTTCAGAAAATTCTCTCACCCGAACCTTGGGGCTATAGAGAAGCCATGCTTAGATTATAGAAAAGAAAGGCAGATTCCCTGGGCTACGCCCAGCCACTGAATGTGAAGCAGCCAAAGGGTGGCCCAGGAACCCACACTTCAAGCAAGTATTCCAGGTGGTTCTTTCGAATAAGAAAAAAAAAATAAAGTTTGGGAATAGAGTGCAGAAGGGAAAAAATCCATCAACTGATATTTCTTTTTAAATTATGATATAATTCAAATACCACCAAACTTACCATTTGAAAGCAAAGCATACAATTACATGATTTTAGTATAGTTACAGGTTGTATAACCACCACCACAATCCAGGTCCACATTTCCGTCCTCCCTACAAAGAGCCCCGTACCAAATAGCATAGTGTCTACCTCACCCTCTCCACAACATAGGTAAACACTGATCTGCTTTCTGCCTCTGAGGATTTGCTGGTTCTGCACATCCCACATAAATAGGGGACTTAGGACCTTTTGCTTCTAACTTCTTTTCCTTGGTGTAATGCTTTCAAAGTGTATCCATACTGTAGCGTTTCCTCTTTGTTTACACACCACTGGGCTTCTTGGGGCTACAGATGGGGGTCAATCAAGGACACTTCTCCAATAGTGCAGGGGTCAGGAGAGAATGGGGAACACAGAACGCAGAGGAGTAGCAAGTGGGGGTGTGGCAACACCACGTACTAATGCACAGTGTGGTGTGACAGGCACTACCTAACTCAGGGTCGGCAGGGGCAGTCACTCACCCGGTGCATGTCGGGTTTGGGTTGCAGATGCTGACACAGTCGAGGTTCGGAGGGATAGCAGTGGTATGTGGTAGTGAGAGAGACCCCTGCCATTTAAGAGGCCAGAAAATGTAACAAAAGGAGTGGTATTGGAGCTGGATATGGCTGTTTAAGTGGGTCATGTAGCTGATAGGTAATGTGAACAAGTTACAGAAACTCTGATACAGAAATGTATGAAATGGGCTTGGAGATAAAGGTCCAGGACACTTGTTGTACTTGGGTCAGTCCTTTTCCACACACTGATTGTATGCCAGTCACCCGAGGGCTTAAAAATAGCTAAATCTGGGCTGGAAAGGCATCTCAGTAGTTAGAGCAATTCTTATCTTCTGGGGGGACTTAAGTTTGGTCCCAAGCACCCATGTTGGGTGGCTCACAACAGCCTGTAAACACCAGTCCAGGGGATCCAACCCCCTCTTTAGGCTTCTGAGGGAACCCCCATATATATGGTATGTGCATGTGCGAGCACACACATGTAAATCTAAACCCCCCCGTTTTAATTCATTTCTTTTGGGGTGAGCCAAGGCAGCAATGTTTAGTTTATTCAGACTCCCTGAGTGATTCCCAAAGTGAACCAGTATTGAGGCCCACTGACTCCAAGGATCAAGGAAAGAAGACGCATTCATTGGCCTGTTGCATCAGGCCAGGGAGGGACCACATATGGTCGGCTGCATCAGTTATCGACATACTGGGGCATCCTTTCATGAGCATGGGTACCACTAAGTATCACTCTAAGTGTTATCTGGACACTTTAGAAAACATGGTTGGGTGCTTGTCTTAGCTATGGAAGACACTGAATTCAGTTTATGGGGTTTGAGCTTCACTCCATCATGAAGAGGAGCCACAGAAAGTTCTGGAGCAAACCACAGGTATGGAACACAACTGAAGGTGGGGAAGCACAGGAATGTGGGGATGGCTGGAGATATGAGGAGACAGGAGACCCTGAGACAACGAGAGGCACCCTTTCAAGGCTACACCAGACAACCCTTCAACAGTGATAAAAATGGGTACTTCTTCATGTCCTCCGTGTCCTTACCCAGGGACGCAGCTGTGCCAGCCAGCCATAATTAGGCCACATTCGTTCCTGAGCTTGGAGTTCTCCTTCTTGGAGATCTCCAATTCATGCTTCCTTATCTCAGATGTGACACTTCCTTTGCTCTTGATTCACAGAGTTTGTCAGTGAACTTGATGGTGCCCTGTCCAGGTAGGACCCAGAAAACTGAAGGTGTGTGGCCATGAGCATGAGTGTATTGGCAGACCCCTGCACAGACTCGCCTTTCCCTGGAGCTGCCTGAGCTAAACCATGGTGCTGCTGGCTCTGTTTTGTCTACATTGTCGATAGAATATGCTCATCAGTCACCCTGGGATGGAAAGCTTTAGTTTCAGGGATGGAGAAGGAGAGGGGAAGATGAAGACTACTGGTCCTCACTCCAAACTATCAAAATATATGAGCACAGAGGCACACTTTAGATTCTGATTGCTGTTTGCAATCAGAATTTCTGCTAGGACTGAAAACATTTTGGGATGGACACTTAAATTACAATTCTCATCACTGTGATAAAATACTTGAAAGAGGCAGTTTATGGAAGAATTTTTTTCTTGGCTCACAGTTTGAAAGACTCACAGCCCTTCATGGTATGGGAATCAAGGCCACAGGCTGGCTTCTTTCTGTGGTGTTGGCCCGAGCCACTTGTTCACAGAGACACCAGCTGGAAGCTGGTCCAGGCTATAACTCTATGCTCTTCTGCCCAGTTGCCAATGATCTACTTCTTCCAATTAGATCCCAGATCTTAAAACCTCCACAAATTCCAAAAACAGTTCTGCCAGGGTTTCATACCTGAGCCCAGGAGAGGCTCTGGACATTCGAACCACAATAGGGAAGTAAGGGCTAAGGAACTTGGATTAATGAGGGAGTCTAAGCAATCTTTAAGTAAAGAAAGCTGAATGCCCTGAAATGAATACACCTGTGTGTATTGGGAAAGAAGGAGGAGGAGAAGGAAGAGGAAGAGGAAGAGGAAGAGGAAGAGGAAGAGGAAGAAGAAGAAGAAGAAGAAGAAGAAGAAGAACTCTGAAAGGTTATACAATAGAAAATCATTAGTCATTGCGCTAGCTGGTAGGAGCTTTTTTTCTTTTCATTTATCTGTTTTCTATTTCTCCCCCTGGAATGATCGTGTAATTACTTGGGTTATTAAAAACACTTTACTGTGTTTCAAAAAAAAATTGGCATCTAGAGGTCACAAGAAAAGACTGTGTCTGTTCCTACTTATCCTAGGAGGGGAAGGGGAATATATCATGTTTTGGAAGGATTTTGCCTGATCCTAGATGGTTAAAATAGAAAAGCTAGGTACCTTCTGAGGTGTTTTTGGTTGTCTTGGAAAAAAATCAGTTGCACACCTGAATTTGAGCTGTATGATGGGAGAGATTGAGTCACGAGTTGGGCAGGTAAGGGAGCCAAAAAGACGGAAGCAAAGGAGGTTTAGGCATGATCTCCTAGGTACTGCCCTGGGGCAGAGAACCCAAAGCAGCTCACATGCATAGGTTACAAGGGACTGAGCCTCAGGCAGGCCATACAAGGTAAGCTTTTCCAGCAGCCTGGCCGGGGTATCCCTGAACTGATGTCTTAGGAACTGCTGAAATGAAATGACCTCAAACTCCAGTCAACAAAGATGTCTGTTTGCTGGTATGATGTCAACTTCAGCATGACATGAGAGTTCATAGGGGAGGAATATGGAGAGAGAAACAGAGTGTCCAATCCAGCTAAGAGGCTGGGAAGATCAAAGACTATGGTCAGGGTGTGTGAGTAGGTAGATCCTGCTCAGTGTAGATATGGAGAGACTGGGGAGGTCCAGCCAGTGTAGACTTGGGCAAGCAGGAGGAGGTCCAGATTAAAGACAAAGGAACCTGAGGGGAGAGGGCTGTGATATTCAAGCTCGAGCCCATCTAATGCATATGTGCAGATTAGAGAAAGGTGCTCTACTTAATGAATGCCTCTTGACACTTGGAGATGGGGGTGAGTGGAATGCAAGCTAGATTTTTTTCTTCTGTGTGTTCCTGTAACCAGCTGTCCTTATCCAGTAGACAGCTTGCACATATGACAATGGATTTCCTGGGCAGCAGCAAGGCCGCCATGGCTTTCTACACACAGTCTCAGCTAGAAGCTAGGGTACTGGAGAGGGATGTGTTAGTTTTGGGAAGCGTTAAAAGCTATTGCATGGCGTGGACACAGGACACAGGTGGGTGGGTGGAGGTCCAAGGCAGAGTGATAAGACTAATGATAAGCTAGAGTGTGAGGCAGGGACACTGAGTCAGAGTTCCATTTGGATAGACAGAGGAGGAATGGTGGGCACACAGACGATTTGGGAATCACATCTGCTTCCAGAGCTCCTCTCTGGTCATGTATTCCAGGTGCTTCTGGAATATTCTGCCTCTATAGTCCAACTCTGGTATAGCCAGGAGGGAGCTATGTAAGTGTAACTTTTAATCTATATTTATTAATAATCATTAATATCTACCACCTGACCAACCCTAGGAACCTTAGAAGGATATCAATCCTAAAGCGCAGGTCCTTGAGGGGTACTGATCAGCAAGCAGCCTGTCTGCAAGAACACCACAATAACAGTAGTCCAGTGGTCACTTGGCTATCGTACTGGCCACTGCCTCACTTCAGCTTGGGCTCGAGGACTCCTAAGTGAGCCAAGACTGTATGGTCAGCTGTGTGGCCTAGTCCTTGGCGTTGTGGCCTTGCTGGGGCTGCTTCTGTTTGTCTGGGCCTTGCCATACCCTCACATAGGGGCTGCACTCCTGCCTGTTTTCACAGTCTCTTCACAGTCCATTCACTGTGGCCTTAGCGCTCGCTCCTCATGCCTCACTCATTGGCCACGGGCCCATGGATGGACATAGCCTCAGGCCGCTCTGCTCCTGCTGCCATGGTGCCAGCTGGCCATAGCCTCCTCAGCATCTGGCTCTCGCAAACATTCTCTGAGCAGGTCCTAGGCCATGCCTTGTGTGTCAGTCCCAACTTACTTGTGGCAGGTGCAGCCTTCCGAGGCCTTTTCTTGGCCTTGTTGGGCTGACTTGTGGCAGGAGCCCCTTTCGGAGGCCTTTTTTCTGCCTCTGCCTCCTGTCTCCTCGGTTGGTCTCGGTTTATGTGCCGAGGCTCCTAAGTGCCCAGTTCTTACCACCTCAGGGCTGGCTAGCGCATCTCTGCTTGAAATCCAGCCTTTTCTGTCAACACAGCCTTAGTGCCAGCAGTGGGTGCATGTCTGGTTTGCACTTTGTCTCTCATGCCTTCTTGTAGCTCTATTGCCACTCCCTTAAGTAGGGTGCTGCTCTCATGGTCCCTATGGGTCTCACAGTTTCCTGTGCTTTCTCACAGTTTCTCCAGGTCCCTGACCATGCCCTTCCACAGGGTGCTGTTCTCCTCGTCTCTCAGAGCCATGGCTTTCCAACTGGGCTTCACCCAACTTCAGCTCCACTCACCTTCAGCCACCATCTTTCTAGTGTCTTTCAAAGTGTGGCAGTGTCCAGCAGTTGAGCAGTGTTGAGAAGCAATGCCAAGCCAAAGGCCCTTTACAGTATCCTGGGCTTTCATTCTTATATGCTGGAGTGCCTTCTCATTGGTCAACCTCATGACCTCCTCCTGGACCTGTTGCCAAGGATCATGTGCTCTGCCAGGTGCCAGGTTGATTCAATAGAAATCCAACCTCCACCACAGAACTATGACATGTGTAAGCAGATCAGGCCTACAGAAGCATTGGAGGTGGCTCCCTGGAGGCCCAGGACTAGATATAAGACCTCCTAACTGCTCAGCCATTCTTTATGAAGGTGGCCATGCTAAAGTCGTGTGAGAGAGGGAACCTCAATTAAGAAAATGCCTCCATAAGATCAGATTGTAGGCAAGCCTATAAGGCATTTTATTAATAGGGATTGATGGGGGAGGTACCCAGCCCATTGTAGGTGGATCATTCTTGGGCTGGGTTCTATAAGAAAGCAGGCTGAGACAATTGTCCCAGGGTTGGGATTGGGGCAGGGCTCTGTTCTTATCTTTCCAGGAGAATCGAAGCATCCATTCGGGGAGCCCGGGGACGGCTGGACAGCGGAAACCTCAGCAGAGAGCAGAATCAGGCACCAAGGAGGACGAGTGACCCAGTTGATTCAGCCTGGCAGACTTCCTCAATAGCTGTCTCCATCGGGGGCCTGCAACCACGGCAATCCAATGTCGCTGGGACCGTTCAGCTCTACACAATGCCCCGGCCGGAACCTCAGTGAAGCCTGCAAGATCAGCTTCTGCCTACAAACTCCTTAGGTCATCTAAACAGCTGAGAACAGAAGGACTGAACATAAAAGGATTGTACTACCATTTTTAACCATTTTTTCCATTTTGGTTTGGGCCCCAAACAGGTTTAATACAACCCAAATCAGCAGGAAGTCACTTTAAGAGAGCAACGTCCCATGCCCAGAGGGTGGGGAGGGTGTTTCTCTGCCTTTCTTTTTGGTTATTTGAAGGATAACTGAAAACTCTGATATTTAGGGGAAGAGATTACAAGCTGATAAATGGTCCTGTTTAATGGGTTTTGGAGGTTAGACCCAGGGACTTCCTACTTTTCCTTTTCTGTATCCTTCTTCCTCTCCTATGTAGGAGTGCATAGGCTTGAGAAAAATGAGACATAGACATAGCACAGGAAGGTCCAAGAAGAAGGAGCAGATTATTGAATATGCCCTTATACCTTTCTATATTGATACAAAATTAGTAGTTTATTTGGCTAAAGTGGTATTGACCATTGTTTATTGTGCAAAAATAAGATTGTATTGGATTACATCGGTATTGATCTTTGTATATTGATACAAAATTAAGATTATTGTTGGCCATAATGGTATTGACCCTTGTATATGGACGTAATATTAAGATTGTATTGGGCTACATAGACATTGATCTTTGTATATTGATACATAATTAAGAGTATATTTAACCACAATTGAATAGATCTTTGTATATTGATACAAAATTAAAGGTAACGCTTCCTAATGGTATCATACCTAGAGATACTTAAAAATAAAATGTGAAGCTCTGGCCTCTTGATACCAACCGTCTAAAACGGTCTAGGATAGTTAAGTAAAACAAACTCCTAGTCATGCAAACATGTCGCTTTGTTAGCTACTATGACAGTCTATCACAGATATTCTCTAAACTACTCAGTAATCAAGTTGTTAAGAGACAAGCAACATTTGCTTATCTAAATACAAGAGATGGATAGGGCATCTTCAAAAACCCCAAGAGATCTGCAGAATATGGCATTCAAAGATGTTATCTTAAATTAAGATTTTCTTTTTTTTTGATATCGAGACATATCAGCTCCTGACAGCACCCCCTATTCTACTCCAAGTAGAAGATAAGCATCGAAGAATCTCCAGTGTGAGATGGTTGAATTAGTGGCAAGCCTATCTTTTGGCATGAAAAAACCCCTTGCTCCAACTGCAGACAGACTGCTGTCCAAAAAGGACAAAACTTGGTAGCAGGGAAGTCGACAGCCTAACTCTGCCAAGACAGGGTAGGTAAGTCCTTCATAATCCCTGCTCTACAACAAATGTCTGTCAGAGAATCAGGACCCAAGAGCTGAAGACTGATGCAGGAATGTATGGAGAGAAAATGGGAACTGTCCAGGCAGTCGCTGATATGTCATTTCTTAGTTTTGGAAGCTGCAGGCCCTGCACTTCCTATATAATCAGATATATTTATCCCTCTCAGGTCTCTGAGGTGGTTGAAGAATAGACAGCTAGAGTCTCATAGTTAAATTTTGAGTTGTTTAGGAATCAAGAGGGTGTTATAGATCTAAGAAGATACTCTTAAAATTGTGTTGCAAGTTAGTATGAATGTTGAGTCAGATATAGACCTTTAAACTCATGGAGATGGTTAGATAGTAGAATGTTAAAGTCAGGGGCCAAATATGTATAAACTGGACATTGGGAAGGTATACTGGGCCATTTAACTCTCATAAATGTGGCATATTTATATCTGTTGTTTTGTATAGTATTTACTGTTGTAAGAGAAGGAACCATCTGTTGGACTGAAAGGGGAAACTGCTGGGGGGAAGAGGGCGGAAGGGCGGGATAGGAAGGGGGAATAGGAAGGGTTTGTGACTGAGATGTAACTTGAAGAAAAAAAGAAGTATAAAAAAAAAAAAGAAAAGAAAGCAGGCTAAGCAAGCCATGGAGGACAAGCCAGTAAGCAGCACCCTTTCATGGGCTCGATATCAGCTCCTGCCTCTGCCTCCAAGAACTGTTTGGGTTCCTGTCCTGACTTCCATAGTGAATAATGCAATGGAGATATAAGCCAATTAAATAAGCCCTTTCCTCACCATGTTGCTTTGTTTGTGGTGTTTTATCACAGCACTAGAAACGCTGACCAACACACTGGCTTTCAAATTTGAGCATGTGTTAGAATCGCTAAGAGGTAGGTTCTCAAGGCTCCCCTGTGTCCTATTCATTGGGTCTAGGGTTGGGGGACAGGATTTGTATTCTGTCTTTCTATTCTGAAGAGGATGTCCTTCCTCTTTTGAACTTCTGATCCTCCTGCCTCCATATCCTGAGTGCTGGGATTACAGGTGTATGTCAGCACATCCCATTTGTATAGTGATTGGGATATAACTCATATGCTAGGCAAGCCCTCTACCCACTGAGTTGTATCTCCGGGGACCAGAGGAGAATGTTGGATGTCTTGACTTACTGCTCTCAGCTTTATTACATTGAAATTCCATTCAGTTTCTTACTGAAACTGCAGCTGGGCTGTGGGCTAGCTAGCCCCAGTGTGCACCTGTCTTCATACAACACTGGGGTAACAGGCTTGTATGTAGCCACACTCAGGTTTTATGTGGGTGCTGGGATCAGAACTCGGGTCTTCAGGCTTGTGCAGCAAGTGCTCTTACACACTGAGCCATTTCTCCAACCCCTTGTATTGTGTGTGTTTGTCCATACTATTCTTTTTTTTTGAGACAGAGTTGCTCACTGATCTAGGCCTCATTGAGTAGGCTAGACTGGCTGGCCAGCCATCTCCAGGGATCCACCTGTCTCTGTCTCACCAGCATTAGGATTATAAGTGAGCACCACCAAGTCCATCATTTTTAAAGAGAGAAATAGCTTCTGTAGATCAAATCCGAGTCCTTATGCTCATGTGGCAAGCAATTTACTGACCTAGCCATTTTTTCAGTCTTGAATATTGTATTTCTAACAAGTTCCTATGTAGTGCGGATACTGTTGGAGCAGTGGCCATACTTAGACTCGCAGTGTTCCGGGGATGTTTGCTGTAAGTCCAAGGTCTTGAGGGCTTGGTCCTCCATGTATCTTTGTTGGATCCAAGGTACCTGAGGGTCCCTCCCATGGATCACCTTTCTGGGCCTCAATAGGGCTGTATCACATCCTTTTCCTGCCTAGCTGTTCTGTGCTCTACTATCCTGTTCTCCAGTCAACAGATATCCTGGAGGAAGAACCAAAGGTTAGCAAGGAGGGTGTGTTGGTTACTTTTCTCATTGCTATGACCAAGTACCTGACTAGAAGCAACATAAGAGAAGAAGGGTTTATTTTGGCTCACAGTTTAAGAGTGGATACAGTTAACCTGGTGAGGAAGGCATGAATCAGCCGGTCATGCGGTCTCTAAGTCAGGAAACAGAGTGACTGAGAAGTAGGGTAAGGCTTTCAAACCTTAAGACTCAGCCACCCATCTTCCTTTAACAAGGCTCCACTTGCCAAAGGTTCTACAACCTTCCAAAAATAGCAGGACAAGATAGACGTTTTAAAACATAAATTTATGGGAGACATTTCATATTCAAAGCATCCACAGAGGGGCTGGGGGAAGCCCTGGACCCTCTTGCTGCCCTGGTACCTTGGTGTCCTGGAGGGAACCCTGGGATTTCTGGGTCTCTGCCTCTGGAGGTAAAAGGGACCAGCAGAGCAGATATCAGTCTCCTGAAATCGAAGTTCTAAATGAATCTAGCCTCTGACCCGGAGGCGTTCCTGCTCCCCTTGGAGTCTCAGTTTCCCTCACTGTAGGCGGTCCAGGATGCTTCACCTCCAGAGATCTTTCCCCAGTTCTGCCGAGGACAGTGGATCAGAGGAAAGAGAGGGTTTGCCGAGGAGGAGGTGGGAGTAAAGATGACATCATTATGGTGAGCTGGGCTGGAAGTTTGGTGTGAGTCACATATGACAAGAGGGCAGGGAAAGGCTTGACTTCAGAGTCATGTGGCCAGACTGTGGGCCAGAAGGCTGGGGCTGGCAGGCTTGAGGGTTCAGTGGGGGGTGGGGGGGGAGATGACAAACTCTTCCATAGTGCCATTTAACCTCAGGTCCCGGAGGGGGCCGGGGTGCAGTTTATGGCTCTGGAAAACTGTAGGCTCTTTTTGGGAATGGTCACACTGGAGTGGTGGCTGCTGGGTCCTGGTCCAGTGCCCCATCAATATGTGATTGATGGGAGATGTTCATGCAACCAAGCCTCAATACAGAATCCCTACTTCATAAATCCTGCCCAGCCTCTTCCCAGTGTCCTCTTGACTCCAGTTTCACTGGTGGGAGTGCCTTTTACCTGTCTCCAGCTTCTGCTTGCCTCTGAGTACATCATAGATGGAAACCAGTAGATGTCAGTTTTTGTAGCCCATGAATAGCCCAGGTTAGTTCAGTGATGGAAACCCAGTGGGAACCTCTAATAAGGAAACCATCCAATGTCATCAAAGGGTAGAGCTGTGGGTCTGGTGTCCCTCCTATGCCCTCTCTGATCATCACATCTTTGTCTCCTAAGGCTTTTGCTGGGATCCTTTCGTCACTCTGCTGAGATTTGTGGGTCAAACCAAGGCTCACCACCCACATGGAGACTCATCATGCAATAACACAGCTCCAAAACTCCTTCCCTTGGGCACTGGGCAGGTGGCTGGTACACTTTACTTGTTGTCTGTTTCACAGCTGGCTGCATGCTCTTCGGTCTCTTCTCTAGAGAGACTCCCTCAGCTAGCTGTCCATTAGCAGCTGCTATCTGTGTGTGTCGGGGGGAGGGGATGAGACAACTTTAGGGGTTTTTACTGTTTGTTTAGTTGGTGTTTTGGGGTGTATGTATGTTGTGTGCATGTGCGTGTGCGTGCACATGCATGCATGTATGTTTGAGATAGTCTTTTATTGGCCATGAACTCACTGGGTAGGCTCGACTGGCCAGCAAGCCCCAAGGGATCTACCTGTCTGTACCTCTACAGCACTGAGATTACAAAGGTCACATTACTATGCTTGACTTTTTCTTTTTTTTGTAAGGTTAGGTTTTGGGGATCCAGGTCAGGTGCTACCAACAAGGCTGTCTCCACAGTTCTAGCAGCTATTACTCTTGAGATTGCCTGACACAGAGTCATACATACCAATGTATCTATTATTGTTGTCTTATTAAAAACCTCCAAGGTGAGGGAAATTGGCATCCCAGTACCTGCCATCCCCAGTCCCTGCGGTGTACCAAAAGGTTCAGAGCTCCAGGGAGACATTTGGCAGTTGTACAGGTATCTGTGGCCCTAGGGATATGCAGTGTGCTCCCAGCATAGCTCAGCTGCAATTGGAGGGAGGCAAGATCTCCCCGTAGCAGGGGCTATGGTCAGGTGGGGGCTGGCTTGGGAGGTTATATGAGGGTACAGGAAATACCTGGAATCTATGGGAATGAGAATGCAGGTCAGAGGTCACTTCAAATTAAAATGGAAAAAGTCCCCTGTGTGAGGGCAATCAAAGGAGGTGAGGACATGTGCTCTTCCGGGGGCCAGCTGTTAGTGGTTAAAATTCCTGTGGGGCCAGCAGTAGGCCCAGGAGCAGCCCTTAGGGCCCCTGGGGCAGGAGCACAGAGAACAAAAAAAGACTCCTTAAGCCCTCCAAGGCACTGACACCAGGATTTACTAAGCACAGAGGACCTTGGCCCACCAAGCAGGGTCCTGGTGGGGGGATGGTCTGTCTGGGTCTCAAGGTCCCCAAGACCCCTCATTCAGACCGCCCCTGAGTAAAACAGGATCTCAGGTCCCTGCTCCAGCCAGCGAGGACAGCTCATTAGCTGGAGGGCCAGATTCTCCAGATTTATAGTTGGAGCCCTCACATCTGAGAGCCAAGGTCTTTTGATGTGAGCTCAGGTTAGGGCAGGGGATTCAGCAAGGTTGATGCTGAGCTGGACTCTGTCTCAGCCCTCAGCCCCCAGCTCCACCCTCCCAGGCTGTTGGCCATGGAGGTGAAGGACAACAAGGCCCTGTTGAAGTTCACCTAGGTACTGGGGCCTCATGGGTAAGAGCTGGAGGAGAGTTAACAGCCCCTCTTCAGGCTTGACCCGTCTTTGAACCTGCTGCTTCCCTCTTACCCCTGGAACTGGCCCAGTTTTGGGAACCTGTGAGGACAGGTCCCAATACATAGATAACTGGAAATAACTGACAAAATAATAGGATTTTCTTTTTTTAATAATTTATTTTTTATTTCTTCAAGTTACATCTCAATCACAATCCCCTCCCTACTCCCCCCTCCAGTCCCACCCTTCCACCCTCCTCCCCCTCAACCCCCCATCCTCTTCCCTTCTTTTTTTTTTTTTTTAGTTTAAGGTATTTCTTTTTTCCCCCCAACAGCTCTCCCTTTCAGTCCAAAAAATGGTTCTTTTTCTTATAACTATAAATACAATACAAAACAACAGAAATAAATAGGCCACAATTATAAGAGTTATATGGCTTAGCATACATTCCCAATGTCCAGTCCATATGTATTTGGCACCTGACTTTAACATTCTACTATCTAACCATCTCCATGAGTTTAAAGTTCTATA